>CAEFZY010015962.1:0-52570 GCA_903066815.1 Brachyrhaphis roseni
TATATATATATATATATATATATACTGTATATAAAATATGGTGTGATATGGTGTGATACATTATATACATTAAAAAAAACACTCCAAAGGCTATATGTTCTGCATTAGTTCCATAAAAGTATAATGCTGTCTGGGGAAATTCCCTCAATAGTTTCATAATTGCGTGCAGATATAATATTTTGCCCTGGTGTACAGTCAACTGCGTGAGACAGAACACGTCTTCGTGTGCACACATTAATTGTCTGCAATATTACAGCAGTTGGGGAAAAATTGCAGGTCAAACTGTATTTATTTTATGGGGTAGATACTTGTAGATTCCAATTTATCATGTATTCCCTTGTAGCCAGTGAGCAAGTCATGAATATTAAGAGGATACCTCACATTTCTTTTCAAGGAATAATGTGTGTTAGTGTCTTCGTTTATGGTACATTTTTTTCCCCTTTCTTCTTTTCAGATAAAAGCCGGAGAGACGGCAGCCGTGATTGCCAGAGAGCTGGCAGAGCAAACCAAGAGCAACCTTCAGGCAGGCGACATCACCTTTACAGTGAGGGCTATGATTCAGCTTGTGGATCTGCTCGACGTACAGCTGCGGAACCTCACGCCGGGTGGAAAAGACAGCGCGGCGAGAAGCCTCAACAAGGTACCGAAAGGAACCCTTTTTTCTTGGCTCCCCTTAACTCACTTTTCTTTTGCTTTTAAATATATCCTGACAGTTTAACAGGCTGGATAAACATAACCCGCGGGAAACAATGACCTATTGCACTTATTGTCACGACTGTTCAGATCAACATATTTCAGAGGTTAGAATAAAAATAAAACAATTTCAGAGAGTTTACACCACTTGTATTTGAAGGTAAATTTCATGGAATTTCACTTACTTACCATGACTTAGTCAAAGAATATAAATTAGTTAATAGTTTATATTCATGGTGCAAGTACATAAGGAACTATTTGACACTTTTATTTTATCTACTTAAATTCTGTTGTAATTTCAAGTTCATGTCTTATTCTGCCTTGATCAGAAATAGCGTTCAGCAATAATAAGTTATAGTGTTTTTAAAAAGTGCTTATAAAGGCAAAAATCTGGCTCTTTTCTACAGGAAACCCTAAAAGGCATGGAGTGACAAATAAAAAAGTGCCACCCATCACTATTAACGGGATTTAATAGTGAGAAAACCCAGCCCAGTTTGAAAGTTTAAACCTAATAAGCCTCACACTGTGACAGAACTTACACTTTATCGATCAAATGACCCCAAATAGCAGTGTGTACCCTAAAATCCCCTCAGTTCGCAATATTAACTTTAAAAAGTTTGAATTTTTCATTTCAAATATCTAATAAATAAAACCATTCAGGCACAAGCCATGCTAAGTTTCAGCTCTCATGGTTCTATGATTTTTAGATTTGACCTAATTGCACTGTTACGGTGCAAAAACTATTAAAGTTTAGGGTTATGTTTCCGTTTGGCTTACATGATGGGAAACCATTTCCCCAGAAAATGCAGTTTTCTTTTTTTCATCCAAATTCCTAAAAGGTTTATGTGAAAATGTAAAGGAGTAGCTACATTAGTAATTTAGTGGTATTGTTTTTCTAAAATTTTAGATGACATATTTAATATGTGTCAAAAGCATTACAACCTAACCCATTGATTTTCCCCTGTGGTGCCAAAACATTTATTATGCTTGATCTAAACAATAAAGGTAAACAGTTTTATGGTTTTTGGACTGCAAGCTCATTATTTTATTCCCTAACTCACAACAGTCCAGTAAAGTGAATAAATAATATTCCTGTTAAGCAGTAAACATCAGTAAAAATGTAATTCAGTAATTTGCTAGACCACCTGCTCTCTCATAGGTTTCTTTTTATATTTTCAGGGCATTTTTATTTATGTCATTGCTGCAACAGACACAGATGTCCCCATTGAGATTTTAGTGCCAGTTTTCTCCAATAGAGAGGGATGGCTGTAAAGCAAGACGAGTAAATTCATGTTGAGGCTCAAGAGGAGTTTTTAACACCACTTCAAAAAAGTTTCCCATAAAATAAAACATTTAGGTAGAGGTGCCAGTTTGGAGATTGTTTTTGTCTTCATTTCTCCTATAAAGTAGAGGATAAAAGCAGCTGTATTGAATGAAATAATGTGAAAAGGCTTTTACAGACAAGATAATTTATTTAAGAGGTCAGAGGGAACCCAGTGGTAAATTATTCTCAACCCACAGATATGCCGTCAATGTTTGCAGCACAGTGGCCCTATGGAGAACAATGACCCTTTAGCCTTTTCTTGTGTTGAAGTTCCATCGCCATTCAAAGCTCTCCTTTAGAAATCTTTTTTATTGCTCTGGCAGTGGTTGATGTTGACCTCTCAAGTTCAATCATTTTGACACAATCTGCAGTGAGCTAAATGAATTAAAGATCTTTTTTTCCCCCCCTTTGGGCAGCAAAGCACAACACACTGCCAGCTGACAATAAAAGGATTGAATTGGCAAACGCCAAGAACAGTGTTGTTTTTGTGATCAAAGGGTAACTGACTAACGGAAGAAACGGGACTTTTTCCAGAGGAGTGGGCTGCGATGTTGGCTCCTTTATAAGAAAGTGGTTGTCTTTGCTGTTAATCTGATTAGGATTTAGCACGGTACCAGACCCAAGCTCTTAAAGCCAGACAGTGGCTCTGGTGTCTGTATCAGGTCTCGATTGGAATTGTTCATTCCCTGTGCAGCCCTGACTTCCAGTGTTGGAGTCTTTGTTAGATGTAATTTCTCAGGTATTCTAAATTTCTTTGAGCGTTATCTCTGTTTCAGTGCTGGACAAAGTTTAGACGTTAACCAGCTCTCTGGTGCTCTCCCAGGAAATGAAATAAATGAAACCAAAATCAGGTTTATGAGCGCCTGGAAGCATTTCCCCACTTGCACTCTGTCTCATTTCTGGGCTAATTAACACATGAGTTTACACTGTTTTGCCAAGATGGTGTGTAATTAAACCACAGTTGCTTCGCAGCATTACTTTGCACTTTGTAGTGTCATAAATTCACATTTACTCGAAAAAAAAATTAGTTTTTTTTTTTTTCCTCCTATTTCATCTATTTTTAAGAACCCGTTGTGGCAAATTGGAAGCATCTTTAGTAAGGGCCTCCTTCGCCATGTTTGGTAAATTGGAAAAATGTGAAGTAATGTTCTGTGAGAGTTGTTATTCATCCAGCTCTTTAGACGAGGCACGTTTTCATTGGGTTTAAGGAAAATCCCCTCACATTTGAGAGATCACAAATTGTGTTTTAAATAATCTGTGAGCAGCATAGAAAATTCTAGTCCAGGTTTGACTAGTGCCGTTTTTATTCTTGACTAACTCCAAGTGGGTCGACATGCCAAAACCCATTGAAAATCCTCATTTTTTTTGTTTCCAAACAGGTTTTGAAGAACCTCAACTTAATTCACACTGAAATATAATGAACCTATGTATAGATTATAAACTGGAGATAATCTTTTAGTGTTTGTCAGTCATTACCTCTGTATTACTAGTGATTAATGAAGTCCATTTTGAAGCATCAAAATGTGTTCTTGTATTTCCAGACAAACAAAAACTTTCATAGATCACAAACTCTATATTAAAGAGTGTGTCCATAAAGTTCAAGTTTACCCAGAACTAACATAGGGGTATTTAATGCCCTTTAGGATGCTATTGAACCATATACAAACATTATGTTGTGTTAAAATTCATTAAATACAGTAATAATAAAGTCAATATCCGAAATGTAATTTTTATTTACATAAAACTATCAATACTTGTCGGGAGACTCATTTTTTTTGTTTCTTTGTTTTATTAGGAGCGCTCACTAAGTGATGGATTTAATTTCCTAGATGGGTATTAAACCAGAATGGACCTCCATTGTGTAGCTTATACTGGCATTTGTTCATAAGACCTCTGTAGATCACAAAACCTGTCAGTGCAACATCAAATCATCAACTGCAAAGAACCATTTATAGACCTCTGTGGTAAAACTGCAGAGAGGCATAGATCAGGGGCGAAGGAGTATGATCATTCTGAACCTTTGAGTGCTCCCAGGAGCAAAATGACCTCAGTGATTGCAAAACGGAGAGAGTGTGAAAACATTAGCTCTCCTGCTCAGGTTGGCTGTCTAATAAAATGAGGGCAAACAGGGATTTTATCAGTAAGCACTCTAACAGAGCTCCAGATTGTCCTCCGCGATGTGAGAACATGCCACGAAGATCACAGCAGCAGTTCATCAATCAGAAAGCAGACACATGAGAGCCAATCTACACTTTCTCAAGTGGTGTTTAAAAGACTCTTAGAACACGAGGGAAATGATCATTAGATCCCAGGAGACGAAAATAATTATTTGCTAGGTCTTAACATCTGTCTCCGAGTTAACTGATGCAAACTCTCACTGCGCGACTGGTCTAAAACCAAATCACTTAAAACACATCTGGGTGTAAGAACAAGGATTCCCTGTTACAGGATTTAGGATTGAAGTTTTTGATCATAGACAGACATAATTCTATCTGCGGTATAAACAAAATTTAACTAAAGATATCAGTTTCTTTTCTGAGAAAGAAATAAAAACACATTGAATTTCTGGGTAACCTTTTATTCACATCTCAATAAATTAAGATTGTCAGTGAAAAAGGAATTTATTTCCGTAATAAATTCAAAACATGAAACTTGGATATTAACGCATACTGAATGGTCCTCAAGAGACTCAATACACTGTTTTTTTACACAGTCCATCTAAGTGTAATGGTGAAAGCACAAGTGCAATTTATCTTAAGCGTAATTTTGTTGAGTTGTTGATTTTTTGCTAACTTTTCTTTGCATTTCCTGTCAATTACAGCTGCAGAAGAGAGAGCGCTCGTGTCGATTTTATGTCCAGGTACTTGGATGTAATTTTCCTCGTCCATCTATCATCACTCTGTTGATATTGTCATAGTTTCCATCGCATGTTTTGAAAATTGGCCTTTTTGAAAGGATATGAGTTATTAGCAAAAAAATATGAGAAGCCAAAAGTAACAGCATCAAAGTGAGTAAATTCTGAATCAAAGGGCCAAATTTCATTGTGACACATTTCACCCTGTTTATTTCACACTGTTGGCCCCCTTCGCTGCAAATGCATGTCATAATAGCCTGTTTCTTAACCCCGAGCATGTAACCCATCCCTTCATCTGCAAGAAATGACCTAAATACAGCTACCTCCTATTTAATAAGTCAACGGAAGCCTTCACCTGCTATGATTCTCCCTGCTGCATAATACATACTTGTCCCAATTTACAAAGAGAGGGAGTCAACTCCCCTTTCTTAGCGTTTTCTTCAGACTGCTTTGTGATTTTGTAATCCCAGGGGTGACATTTACGCTGTCATCAAAATCATTTCTGCCCTGACGAGAAAACAGGAGAAGTTGACATCCTCTGTCTTCCATACGGTTGGCTCAAATTACGGCTCACACACCAGCCAGATGTTGTTTTTATATGCGTCCTCTGTACCGCTTGTCTTAGCTAACGTGCTTTCAGCTCCTCCGAGGCACGTCGGAGGACAATTTGTTTTAAGTCTTTGAGCAACCGTGCACATGAGATGTCTAGGTGTCATGTATGCTGCTGTGTGCACTTAGGCAGGCTATGGATTATGTTGCATTTTAGTGTCTTAAAGAACTTAAGAAACTAAGATCAATATTTGTGGTATTCAAGACTTTTCTCATTGTCAGTTAATGTGACTAAAAGATATGTATTATAATTGAAATATGCATTCTGCATATTTCAATTGCAATCATGGGTTATATACTGTATTACACTAGGGTTTCTCAACAGGGGCGGTATCGCCCCCCCGGGGGGGCATTCAGAGGACAGCAGGGGGCGCTGGCAGAAATCTTTACAAAAGGGGGGCGCTCAGATTCCTTTGGGGTGCGTTTGTTCAAAGATAAACTTTACAACTTAAATGCACAACAATACCAGTTTAGACTGTGAGCTACTTGCTAAAAACTGTATTGTGTATCATTAAAACATGTTTGGCTGCAACTGTATCGACGGCAGCTCTACTTCTCTTCAGTGTTTCTGTTAGCCTCTTGGCGCAGCTCCGATCTCCTGCTACTGGTAGCTTCACAGCACTATCAGTTCAGCGTTACACCGGTTGATAATGTTGCTGTGATTCTCTTGTCAGGTCATGTGTCTGATTTTCAAATAGTTTATGTTTTATTGAGGATTTTTGTACATATGTTTTGGCAGTGCTGTGATCGTATCAAAGCAGCAACTTATGTTGAAAAGTATTTTGATGTCCGTCTGACTGCTGCATGCTTCCATGGAAGGACAACGGAATGTCACTCTTGTCAACATGCAATTACTAAAATCACAATACACTCACTGTGTATCCCTCAGAAAAATGAACCAATTTAAATAAAGAAACCCTTCCACGCTCTCTATTCATTTTATAGAATTAACATCGGTTCTGTAAGTGATACGGCATGAAACGGTAGTACAGCACTTTTGAATTTTAAATATCAGAATACCGGGATTTTTCCCGCTGTTTCAAAAGGTTTACGTCAATCTGCTTTTCTTTGTCGATATGCTTCCCGACCGCTGTGCACCTTGTGGGGTAAAAAAAAAAAATGCGTACGTTGCGCAAAACTGAAACAGGAGAACCGGGACTTGGAACCGAGCAACGAACTAATTAGATGTGAATCAGAATCAGAGAATACTGAAAATCAATATGAGTATTGAAAAATCAATATGAGTGTTAAATCAGGTGAAACACATGATGATTAAGCGGCGCAGCAGGTGAATAGCATGATGAGTGAAGATTACTAGTGGTGAGCATCAATACAAACGATAAAATAAAACTAGCAACAAGAAAGAAACTAAAGAGGACATAACAATAAACCTCTTTATTGCTTATTGTTATAAACAATAAGCAATACCTCGATCTCTAGTAGCTCATTCCTCATCTGAATTGTTTAAAGGAACAAAATGGTGGTGGTGAAGGAGGGATCCTGTTGATTGGAGTCTTCTGAATTTGAGTCAGATTAGCCCAAAAGATCATCACTTCTGTCAAGTTTCATTATTGGTGTAGATCTTGATTTAATATTAGCAATCGTTACCCACTGAAATAGAAGTTCAATCAAATTAATTGCTGCCAGTGTTCAATGGATGGCTAAGCAGTGAAAAAATAAAGCTATTCTTTTGCACACATATAAATAATTTGACTGTCAACTTTATTGTGTTATACAGTAATTACAAATTACAGATGTTTCTGTGTGTTCTAGGGTTTTAGTGGAAAATAGAAAATGCTAATCCCTCTCTATTCATGCACCACTTCAGTTTTGCTTTTGCTATTAGCTTATCAGCATAGGCTGAAAAAAAAAAACAGAAATCCCTCAAAAACTACTTTCTTCACATTAGTTTCTTTTCTTGGTACATTTCAGCTTTTGCAAAAATAAATACTTAAAGGATTTATTCAACATTAATATAGATGGCTGCCCACACAGCTTAGCTAGCTTGTCAAATTCAAACAACAATGAAGTGATTTTTGTTTGACAAATCGACACAATGGAGCAACATCTGTGGCCAGACGTAAACACAGGCATTGACTGCACATACTGGAGGCCTGTTGAGGGGGAGACTTTTATTGATTAGGGAAATTGGGCAATGTTTTCTTCAACAGGACCCTTGTGGTTGTCATAAGTGGGATAAGCAAAGGAATACAAAGCAAATGAGAGATGCACCTGCCTCCGCTCAGAGGACACACATGCTGCTGAAAACAGACTGTTACAGCGCTGCTGGGAATACTGTAGGAGTTCCAGGTGTTGTTGTTGTTAAGGAGGTACATGTCCTAAAATAAAATACATGGCTTGATGAATAAATCAGATAAAGAGGGATTATTTTTTTCTTGATTGAGGACAAAAACAAATGACACTTGACATTTTAAATTTAAGTACATGAGTGCAGAATTTAGATACACAGCTCAACCTCAGTTTAACTTGTGCAGACGAAATGCCGATTCTAGCTCTTCTGAATCCCTCTAAATAGTCACATCTGCTGCACATCACAGCCAATTTGATTCCACTGAAGGGATTTGGCCTTGATACGGCAACAAAGTGCATAATGATCCACTCTCTTATGTTTTGTGTTCCCCCTGCAGGAATGTTCCCCTGTTGTGGCCTTTGATTTTGAACAAACACATTAAAAATGGTGCCCTGCATCCCTTCACCTTTGAGTCACTTTAATGGCAGCTTGTTTAAAGGTAGCAACATTACGGCTGTCCAATTATTGGGATTACATCTATTCTTGTTGTCCCTAAATCACACACAATAGCGTGTTTGTTTTGGGAGCTAGTTTTAAGAGGAAATATGAACTGTGCAATTTGCAGTACATTTTATGTAACAATAAAAAATGTACCATCTTTTGCCTCAGTAGGACCCAAGTGAGTGTGAATATTTAAGACACAGGGAGGACACTAAGCTCTGACCCTCATAAAAACAACTTCTTTTGCTCAAAAAGAAGACCAAAGGGAGTGTTGGATGACCTCAAAGCAGCCGAAACCAAGGGAGGTTTCTCGTTCAGGAATTTAACAAGAGGATAAAACTCCCCTTTTCTTGAAAGATGAAGATAAACTCATCCTTATAAACACAGAACTCCTCATTTGGATTGCAATGCAGAGATTGGAAGAGCACTCGTATTGATTGGTGCTGCTCACAATGGAGATGGCTTCACTGGTCAGTCAAGCGTAAAAGCAGATAATAGTTTTGAGAGAACACCCTTGATTTTCATGAAATTTAAGCAGTTCAGTGGAGAATCTTACACGGTTCAAAGAACATGTAAACTTGCCATCCTTGAGTGGGTACGTCTCAATTTGAGCACTCTACCATTCTGATTTCCCTACTGCAGTGGCAGAAACAATGAACAACATAAAACAGGTGCTGCTAAAGATCATCAAGAGGCATCCTTTATTGCCCGTCCTCCACTTCCACAGTTTCGGCAAAACAAGCACTGTCCTTAAATGATAATTTGATCTAGTCTTATTTGATACAAGCTAAAAGCGGCAAGAAGCAAACTGAGAGAATCATTAGGTTTCTAAACCTGTACATGTTTTTCTAACATCTAACAGCAAAAGTAATTATGAAACAAATATATTTGGCTTCTAAACTCTTATCATACAAGTTAAAGGAAAATAGGCAACAGTACATTGCAGAATTTGCCAAGAGATCTCAACTGCAAATCTGCAGTTTTGCAACAAATTTGCAGATTAAATCCCTTCTGCAGTAATAGCACAATGCTTGGGAACAATGGGTGTGTTCAGACAGTTTCTGAAGCTGCAAAAAAAGACGAAAATATTGTTTGTAAAATTGCACACAGGGTCAGTCAGACCCCTCCTCGAACTGTGGGAGTGTTGACTTACCATTGAGAAATAGCTTGCTGCACCCTTGAAGGTTGTGACGGGGTCTCCAGTTCTTCTGCCTCCGGGTCTGACTCAGCGTCAAAGATGTACGGTTGCACAACTGTTTATCTTTTAGCATCCATTTTCAAGTGCATAAAGAGTAAACACTGAATTGGAGGGCACGGCTTGCTGCAGCTTATTGCATTATAGTGACGTAGCTCTAAAACATCTCATTTTAGAAAAAGTTCAAAAGATCTCATCAACTGAGGATGATTACAAAAGATGTATTGAGCATGATTTGTGTAGCGTATAGACCTATCCTGACTTCTTCCAGTAAGTATAATAGGTCTCCTTTAGAAATGCTGGAATTTTTTTTTTTCTTTCCTCTCCAGTTAAGAAAAAAGAAAAGAATAACAGTCTTCTCAACTTTGAGCATTTCACTGAACAGGAAATAAATATAAGGTAACTCTTCGAGGCATTTTCTGGAAAACAATGAACTTTAGATGTTAAGAGACCCTGTAGAATATTCTTTTTGGTTTGGATGCATAACATGTATGTGGTACAGTGAAAAAAAGTAATTGAATATCCAATTTCATTTCATGGTAAGCTTGCCTCTTTTTCCTAATATCTTACAAGTTAGATTTGTCATTCGTAGCTCCTTCTGTCTTTTTTCTAATATTCTTTGAGACAACTAAGGAACCCCCCTTTTTGTGATATTTTTGGGATTTCACGAATAGAAGTTGCAAATTATATCTGCTTTTAAAGAGTCTATACTCATTTTGGGATAATTCAATCCAGGTTTAAACCAGACTTCATTCATGCTTGTCTCAATCTGTTGTCAAAAAGCATTAATAATGCTTCTTTGGTTTGTTTTTGTAATACGAAATGGTTTAATAATTGTATACCAGTATTGTTTTAAAAAATAGTATTGCAGGATAATATTTAGATTACAAATCTCCTGGGGATGAATTGCAATTTTTTTTTTTTAAGCTTTTAAAAGTTTCCTAAAGTTTTTCAGGATCTATTCCTGTAATGACACACTCACCTAATGTTTACACTCACCTAATCCCCAACCCAGAATAACTGGTCATAAAGGTGATTTTTTTTTTCAGGGTTTCCTGAAAATCTTTCTTCATTTTTTTTTTTTTTTTTTTGCTGCACCATGAAAGAGATTAGATAAGTGACAAGTGAACAAATGTTTAGTAGCTGATTTCATCAGAAAGTAGGTCAAAGTAGAGCCACTCTCAATATTCAGCAAACCAAAACGAGTGAATTTTGTTAGTTGATTTATTTAATTTTTTTTAACGGTGCAGTGGTGCCTTTTTTGTTTACTAGAAAAGTTTAAGGTGTGTGTCCTACTTAAGTTGTCATATATAGCTGACTGAAAACTCGCAGCAAAAAATAGGGAGGGGAATTACTCTTGTAAAACTCACTTTAATTCATCAAGAGGAGCTTAAATAGCAGGAAAGGTTTTAGTAAAAATAGCGATTTTGAAACAGTTTCTTTGAAAAAGATGCAAGATACAAAGAAACACTGGAGAAATCCTGCTTTGTTTCTGAAAGAAGAAATTCTGTGGATTTTTGTTGTTGTTTTTTAAGCATAGTTGACATTATCACAGTGGAAAAGTGCTGAAACAACCAGGAAATCTAAAATAACAACTGAACATTACAAAGAAAAAGTTTCTGAAAAGATCTGGTTCTTCAGGTAAATACAGGGGATTCATATGGGAATTCATAACATAAGACCATATGAAATAAAATAAAAAGTACAAAGGTTATCCCATAGAAGCTCACTTACTCAAAAAATAACCACCCACGTATTAGGAGATGGATTCATGAAATATTGAAGTGTCGGGTTTCAGTGGTTTCCAAAGAAAGCTGTCGAATTGGCCGGCAGGTATGAAGAATCAAGAAAAAGAAAGAAGTGATGTAACGGCTTCGTCTGTGCCCCGAGACTACAGGCGATCAAGATTAAGATAAACTGGAGTTTTCTTCCCATATTTTGAGTTTACCCTTTCTATGTTAGTGACAAGAAAAACAGTGACAGAAACCAACTGGTTAGCAGGAAGGAAGGAGCGAGGAGAAATGAGGGGGACTAAAAGTGCATGCATACAGCACAGAGGGTGTGCAGGGAGGGAGATCAGCCTCAGCCAGAATCAATTTCCTAGACCCCGAGTTCATTTCATCAATCAGCGCACAGATAGAGGCTCACACACCACGGCTCGGCTTGGACTCCTGCCAGGCTCTAATGTCCACCTCTCCCTTCCTTCCTCTCCTGCGTTGGTATAAATGGACCATGCACTGCAGGGTTTCAGGGCCGACCATCATCCCTGTACCAAGTGGAACATTCCTGCAGTGACCTCGGTTTAACGACCAAAACATCTCTTATGTAACAGGGGACTCGTTTAGCTCTTTTAATTTGTAATTTTTTTTAAAGCCGTTGCACTACCAACAAAATTTGCGGCAAGAAAATTGCTTGGGGTTTGCAGCAGCAGAGAGAGCTGCTATGGTTGACACATGGAGAGGCAGAGCTCTAATAGAAGAGAAATGGCATCACCGCACATTCTTGATTTATTTGCACAGACCAAGATGACTGAGGTGATGTCCTCCTACCCACCAGCTCACTTTGCTTTTCAAACTGAGGCTCTGAATATGCCCCATTTTTGCTCTGATTGCAGTAAATATAATTTTATTATTATGAATAACCTGCAGTTATTCCATGTCATAGGCAAAATAGGTTCATCTGATGTGAGATGTAGTATAATTTTATCATAATTATGGATCTTCTCAATCTTTCTCACTTTCATAACGACAAACTAGTTGGACATTGTAAATTATGTACAATGGTGTGTTGTGTCTTGGGTTCTGAATTTATTCTGGTCCTCAGATGTGCAAAAAAAAAAAAAAAAAGATTCAACAGCTTTATTTATTAAACGTCATTTAATAAACAAAGCTAAACCACAATGGAAAGACTCTGAAAGAAAAAGATTTCCATATTCTTCACAAGACCACCCAACGCTACATTTTCATCATTAGGCAGATTAGGCAGACTCCTACCATTTGGAGGCACGCAGTGGTTTTCTTTCTGTCCAAAAGTACAGGCTTAGTGACTGTAAATGCCCACATGGAGCATCTGAAACTGACAGATGACCAGTCTATGTCTCAATCTTTCTGTCTTAAGTCGACATGTAGGGTCCAATCAAAAGTAACTACTCTAATTATCTTTGAAATGTAATTGACCTTCCACTCTCACCTCATTCTTGCTCCAGGGGAAGGAACACTGCAATTTCAGTAACTCAATGCACTCAACTGGATTTACACAACTTCTTACCAGCTTGGATCACATTTCACTTAATTTGACTGTTTTGTTTTATGTTGGCTCTGAATCAGGCTGTACATTTTGGCACGAGTAAACTGGACTGAAGGGAACCTGTTTGTGCATTGAGATGACATTTGTTGTGAATTGGTGCTCTATGCGATACATAAACTGATATGGACAGAAAAAAAAAATTGCTAATCAGAAATAGGTTTCATGGTTTGCCTTCAGAGAAGAAAACATTCTCATTCCCGCAAGGTAATTACATTTGCAAGCTTTTACCTTGCGAGATAGCGGTAGTTGCAGGACAAAACTCTAGTTCTGTTCTTGTTGTAGGCCTGCAGGCAAGCAGGTTTTGACTACTAATGGCAAAGAATTTAATAGCTTCTTTTAGTGATTTGTACACACATTTACACAAAAGGTATTGCAGCACTGCACAAGTGAGATAATCAACAAATTTCACTAAGGATTATTTGGAATTTTTTTTTTTGTCATTTTACCATTGTCATAACACACCCAGAATGGGCAATACGGGACATTAATCATGCTAATTACATACAAGTAAGGAAGCATTTAATAGTTTGTAAATCTCCCTATAAATAACAAAAACACTGAAGTAATACTCCCATCAGGAAAGCTTAGTTGCAAATGACTTGGGATCCCTTTTCTTATGTTTTACTTTATGTAAAACAAAGCAAAGAAGACTTCTTTATTCATAATAAAAACACAAATAACATTCACTGTAATTTACTGTTCTAAGGTGATTGATTAGCTAGAGTCCATTTTTTACTAGTGGACATCAGAAGCTGAATTTATCATGGCATTATATAATAAGCATATATAAATTGGCTATATCTAAATAAATAAAAATGAATTTTACTTAGCATTATTAACCAATGTAAAAATGATTCCTTATTTCTTTATGAGCTTCCATCATTTGTTTACATGTTTCCCCCCTTACCAGTTTCTGACCTTCTCCCTTGTCCTTAGAGGGGGTTCATTACTTACCATTTCGTCTTCTTTATACATCTCCTCTGTATGTGAAAATGGCAAAGTGCCAGTCCATCAGTCCTCACCCTGTGAAGAACCATTATTTTTAGTGGTATGAGAACTAGGGAAAGAGAATCTTAAAGTCGTGAACAAAGAAAAGGGGGAGAAAAAAAACGTCAGCGCCTGAAGAAAAAGAGCTCCTTAATTGAGAGCGAATCAACCTCTGCTTCTAGCTGAATGTCAAAAGGTGTGATTGGAGATTGGGTGCTGATAATGAATAATTACATCAAAGATGATAGACTCCCGATGCATGTGGAGTAGGTTTTGCCATGCACAGTGTGTTACGTTGTGCATGTTCTTGTGGAAAAGCAGGTGGAGTGGTGTGTGCTCAGTCTTGCATCAGACTCTTACATTGTGTGAATGGATATTGGAGACTCGGTGTGTGTTGAAAGTTGAAATTGTAGCTGGCGAATCATAAATTTAAAATCTACCCCATTTTTTTGTCGTCCTACAGTCACACTGACTTAACCTAAATTAAAACATGATGCTGTAAAGTAGCTTTGTCACTTGCCCCCATTGTAACCATTTATAAAATTTAGTTATGTTATAGGCACATTATTTACAATTCCACCTGCTTTGTTTTTGTCAGTCTTGTTTTCAGCCATAATTTGGTAATTCAAAGGGTTTGTAGCTGTAATCCAAACAGGACCCTTGTTTTAATCTGGTACTCATTTGCAATAAACTGAATTACATAACTTGAAGCTTTAGGATGAATCACAGATATACGACTTCTGTTAAAGCACTTGGTAATTAAAAATGTTGAGTTCCATGTCAAAAATGCTATTGGTAATGGTAATTATCATGGTCATTAAACATAAAAATTAGAAAATCCCTGTTTTTATGTTTTGCAACCTGATCAAGAACACTGAAATAGACCTCATTACACTAAAGCATCAGTTCTCACAATCAAAAGCAGCTCATTTTTGCCAGTGGCAGTGAGCTTATGCTAAAATTAAAAGCTATTTTTTTCTCAATTTTACTCAAGTGCTGAAAAATACTTACCTAACCTCCAAAGTGAATGAATAGCAGCAATTAGCATGTTGACCCAATGGCTAAGAGTGATCTTTCTTCAATTTCACTAAAGCACAGTAACATTACAATACAATCACATATTGCTCATAGGAATTAACTTGGTCAATGAGCATAACAGTCAGTAAATTAGATTTTCTGGCTTGCAATTGGAAAACAAATGGTGTTCTAATTATACTTCTGAAGTAAATATGCTTGAATGCAAAAAGCAATGTTTTATTAATTCCACCAAAATTCTAGTCTCCCCCTTGGCTGTTAAGTCTAAACAATAAACATGTTAAAGATTTGTTACGCAGCAATTTCGTATTTGTTTGCACAAAAGGTACAATGCTTAAAAGTTGCTTGGTGTGAGATTTTCTAGTTTTTCATTGAAACAATCATTATTTCACTAAAAGCTATTTATATATCAAGTCCATGCTTGTGTGAGTTGTAGCAAAGCAGCATTTTAATAAGAAAATCTGATTTGTCTCATAGGAGACATAAGTGTGGTATTAAAACCAGATTATTTTAATCATCAGCTTTGTGGCATGCTTCTAGCTATTACCTCAGTTTTATCCTGCCTTTACCTATTTATGTAACACTTAAAGTAAGAATGCCTTTTGGATAAGTAAAAAATACTGTACTCAAGACTCACAAAAAGATCTCCCTCATCTTCACACTGTTTGATTCAGTTCATAGCGAACACTATTACTGCCTGATTACTCCAATTTTTCAGACATCTACAAGAACAAATTTGCAAAATGACTTATAACGGATGTTTTGAAGAGTTCTTGGCGAACATTTTCTTGAAAGGAAATGTTTCTACCAGTAACAACAGCAAACATTCAAGTAATAATAATCTGTTGGACCACCAATTGTACTTTGGAGACTTAAAGAATATCTTTGTTTCCAGGGGCTGCTGAGCTGAGCTTGGTCTTTGGAGTGTTTGTACCAGGAATGAATTGCTGTGCTTGACCAATTAGTATTCCATTCATAAATCTTGCCATTGGCATTTTTAAATCTTTAATGGCTCTTAATTTTTCAAAAAAGATGTTCACCCTTTCCCCCCTCCCTCTTTACTTACTTGCTCCACCACTGTTGTGTGCTGATTAACAGAGGCGTTAATAGTCCTTCACTTCTATGATTACTGTGCAGGGAAAAAAAAATCTGTATTAAATGGTTGCAGATAGTTGCTACCAGCAAAAGCTTTTTCCACCCACTTCATTGTCTTAAGGTTGTTTTGCTTTATTCATTTCAATGCATTTGTGTGCTAAGGTTGTCTGCAGGGTGGACGATCATTTATCACACCAATTAAAGACTTTAGCCTCAAGTCATGCAAGGACTGGCCTCTAGTCTTGTAAGCATTGGCTCTGATTCATTTACATGATTAATTCCTCTTGTAGATAAAAGGAAATGGCCACAAAAACAAAATAATACATTCAGTTTCATTACAAATTCAGGTGTTGCTGCCACTAGATGACCATTCCACCCTGATACACACACTTTGTAAATCAATCTGATATTTTCTTTTCAAATGAAATAAAGGAAAAACAATCATCCATCCATCCTGCACGATCCCCACAGGATTGTGGGATTTGTTTTTCGCTCCTGAATTCCCTTTGTTCTCCCTTAACTCATACCATTTACAAATCACCATGTCAAGCAGCCTCAGTTTTTCTTTTTTTCTTCTTCTTCTAAATAAACCCTTTGGATTCCCCAGGCCATGGTGGAGACGGTCAACAATTTGCTGCAGCCACAGGCCCAGGCAGCGTGGAGGGAGCTAAGCACCGCGGAGCAGCTGAGAGCTGCCACCATGCTGCTGGACACGGTGGAGCAGGGGGCCTTCGTCCTGGCTGACAACCTGCTGAAGACGGACATTGTGCAGGAGAACACCGACAACATTCGTAAGTATTTTCTGACCCTTTTAATTACAGGGTGCTACAAAAGTAATTAAAGCTCTTATTTTGCTAAATTCCAGCCAAGAACTTCATTCTATTTAACTGGGATTTAACATGACAGACCACACAAACTAGCCCATTATGGTAAAGCTTAACAGAAACGATACAATGATGCAACAATAAACCATTGGCATATTCTATTTTTTAAAGCTACCTATGGTCAGCTTCCCATACATCTGAAATTATCCAGAACTTAATTTTTTCACAAAATCTGTTCTTAATGACATTAAAAGGGCTTGTAATGAGTAGGAGGAAAAAGCAAAGAAGTTTTTTGCACCTTATGGATAGAATCAACTCCAGATAAATTCAATACCAATGCTCAATATTTGAAATAGTCAAAGATCAGAATGCAAATAGTTGCAAATGCTTTTGAAATCACTAATATTTCATATGTGTGACATCTTTCAGTGTTGTTTTTGTCCAGATTACCCTTAAATCTAAAAAAGTTGTTTTACCTCACATTTATGCATTACTCTGTGTTGGTTGATCACACAAAACCTTTTTAAGAATTATTGGAAATACTGGCGATGTAAGAAAATGGGGAGAAAGCACAAATTATAGTTGTTTCTTTGCAGGGCATGAAAATAACACATTTATGGTAAATGTGCATAGACAAACTTTGACTCGTTTTGCTTGGGGAAATTGTAATCCTTAGCCTCTCAGAGTTAAATTTAGAAACAGAATACCGCTTTATTCTTATAAAAATGGCCACTTGGCATAAACACTCATTGTGTCTGACAGTTATCTTCCCTTGGAGCAAGTCTGTGTGATCTTGTAATTCAGCAGTTGTTGTCACTGTGCCAGAATGTCCCCACAGCTTTCAGCTTGGTTTTATCTCAAAAGTCAAAAATAACTGACAACACATCCAACTCTCTTCCTTTACTACCACATGAGATGACAACAAGACGCTGCTGACCTTATACAAACTACATTACAATAGTTGACACTGAAATGGATGCTTCTAAACTTGCTCAGCTTTATTTCTCAGGTGTAAAGTTGTATGCTGGTTTCACCCGGAGTCTTGACAGCACATACCTACTGCAGCTTGTGTAAAACAATGATAAGCAGTCCAACTTATCCGAGTGCACTTTTTTTTTTAAAATGGAAGCTCAGTCTGTTTTTTTTTTTTTTCTTCAAGCAGTGATTAAAATATTCCTAAAATTCTACTATAAAGTAGCCAATATTTCACCTGAATTTACTATGCACAAGCAGGATGTGTAGTTTCTTTTTTTTTCTTTTTCTTTTTCTTTTTACAGTCTCCTTATGGAGTTTGGAAAATTCTTCGATTCGATTTAACTAGTGTCCAGGTTGAAAAAAGAGAAATGAGAGAGGAAAAATATTTGTATTTCAACACTTTATTTCCCATCCTGTTGTCAAAACATCCGTCAAGAACAGCCCTGAAAAGGACAAAGAATTCTGCAAACTGTGCAGGTTCCCAGTTTTTACAGCGGCTATAACATTTAGGAACTCTGTTTTCAAAGATGTAGTGAAAGCTCAAAATCTGTGAAACTATTTTATTTAGATCTATGCACATTTGTATGACACAAGGAAGATCATTGCTGGTTTCAAAGGTGACCTTAACAGTTTCACATCATAAGCACACCATGTTTAGATGACAATCCTAATTTGCTTATTATTGTGAGCACAGCAATTGAAAAACCCAAATGATTTGAATATCAATGTTCATATTGTTATTCTTGAATAAAACCCCTAAAGAAAAGCAAACATCATATATGTTCTAAATGGCTAACCTTGACATGGATGCATACATTGACATAAGTTCATTTCGTATTCACATTTACATTCAATAATAGAGCAAAAACACAGACTAATGTCAAACAGACATCTAACATGATTATCGTAATTGTTGAGAGAGTGCAGGGAGACTGGATACATCCTGTATTAACACCGGGGAGTAAATTATCCTCTTAAACTGCACAGAAAGACGTTTTTCACTTATAAAGTGGTCTTCTTTTCACCGCTATGACTCTCAAGCAAAAACAAGATGCATTTTAGTAGCAAACCATTTGGTTCCATCATTCCAGCTTGGTTTTGCTGTTTTGCTCTGCGCATCCAAGTTGTCCCTGCCCTCGCCCATCTCTCTCGTCATACAGAGGCCACGGTTTCTCCGTGCAGCTATCGATCCAGGGGCCACTCTCGTATTGATGACAGGGCTTTCTGAGCCACTAGATCAAGTGTGAAGGTCACTGGAGTAACGCTCCTCTGCAGCTGGAGGTTAAGATCTACGGGACTACTCTCAGCCGATAGCATTCAGCTGTAAACTGTCATTTATCTTGCCAGACAGCGTTTAAATTTATGTCAGTTATTAGGCAGAATTAACCGCCGCTAGTGAAGATCAGGGATCAGTGCTCATTATTCAGAGTATAAATACCACGCGAGCCCAGATAATGAAACTTGTGTCATTACTGCTTTCCCTAGTGGGGTAATCCAAACCTAGAAACACAGGTTGTTGAAATGTTGAATTGTATGTGCTATTTTAAAGTGGGGAGCAGAACATTTTTTGTCAGTCTGAAGCTAGTAGGGCAAGGGAATAATAAAAAATGAAGAAAAAAAAAAACAGCGTCATGATGAATAACCCTCTACTCCTAACATGTTGGATTTTTTTTTCTTTTTTTGAAAAACATATTCTTGCTTCCATGGCAACCTAAAAATATAGGTCTACTTACTTAAAAGGAAGCAGGCGTTGGGAGAATTAATAAAAAAGGGGTTTTATTGTATCTGGCACACAATTCATCTGGGTATTAAGGAGATTCTGAGCTCGTTTAGAAGGAGGGGGAAAGAAGTAGCGGGGGGGACGAGGCGATGCCGTGCAGCCCAGACTTTATAGCACGTTGTGGTATTCTGGTTAATTATGTGCTGGTGACATGTTTACTAGGCCTTATCTCTCTGTTTGCTTGGCTTATTTTATTTTATTTTTTCAGCCGCTCAGCTCCTTTAATCCTTCACGTCACTGAGGGGTGTTAAATGAGAACGACGACGAAACCCTTTTTTTTTTTTTTTTTTTGTTACGTTTCTTTTTCAGCTCCGCTAATCACTGCACCAGCTAATGATTGATCCTGCACTTTGAAATCCTTGCAATGCGGAAAGCTTTAGCGTGTGCAGATGTACTATATATCTCTGACATGTTTGCATCGGTGTCGGAGGGAGTGAGGGTTTCAAAGGGCTCCTTATGGTTGCAGACAAGCTGATTATGATTTTTTTTTTTTTTTTTTTCTGCACAGTATGTTGCATATTAAAAGCATTCACACTGGTAAACTTTTCTACTTTTTCAATTAGCAGCCACAAACTTCTATGTGGATTGTTCTGTTTTAATGTGATGAACTAACACAAAGCAGTGCATATTTATAATGTAGAACTAAAACTATACATGGTTTTGGACATTTGTTAGAAGTAAAATTCTAAAAATTGCAACCTGTTTATGGATTCAGATTATTCTGATACCCTTCAATAAAGTTAAGTGCAAACCTAAATGCCTTCAGAACTCTCCTAATTTATGACTAAATTTGAAAACCTCTAGTGGTGGACATTTTTTGAGGGTACTGTATTTTATTTCTTCTGCCATGGTGTCTATGTTTGTGTTTACACTGAGCAGCCTGTGTGCCCATGGAGGGCCCTGTCTGCGGCAAAGTTTGCTTCGCTCCCTCCTTGATAATCTTATGAACAGATTTCTGCTGATTAGCCGTGTTATTCAAACCCTGCTTTGAAGGTATAGCCCTTGGGTCCAGCAACTCCTATGGCATCAAAGAAATTCCCCAGAGCCTGTCGTAAGCTCTTTTACACAGCCACGCAGGGAAAAAAGAGAGCGCAGAGAGGGAGAAGAAAAATGCTTCCTTTATTCCAAAGGCAGACTTGGAATCCAGGGAATGCTGCACTATCTGGGGTATTGTCTTAGCTAAGTTGAATAGGAATGTATCAAAAACCCTCTGGCCTTTAGAAAACCACAAGAGAATACTAATACAAAAGATTATTTTTTTTTTAAATGGAAAAGATGGAACGCCATGGTATGAAAACAGATACAAAGGGAGGATTAAATGTGCCCTCACTGCAGCCCTGTGTTGGCTCTAACCTTTATCAAAGTCAGTGTGTCACGGCGACATCAGATCACCGGCTGAATTCGTTATCGGATTTAATTAAGTTTCTTTCTCTTACTCTTGTTCGGGCTGTGTTTCAAGATGAGAGTCCCCACTTCAGACTAATCAGGCAGCTTTACTGCCGCTGCAACAATGACTGAATCTCCTGCACTGGTTTTAATATTCTTGCTGCTCAGATCAGCAGTAATATTGAAACGTGTTGATGGCAATGCTGTGGTTGACGTCTGTTTGCTTAATCCCAGAGTGATTATCGAAAATGTACGTTGACCCCTTAACCCTGCTCCTATTGTATCTGTAGCCATATTGAGATGTAAAGTAGGGTCCCACTTTTTGGCTGAAGTAACTAACGTTTGTCTTCAAATACAACAAAGGATATGTAAAAGGCAAGTAAAAATAAATATGATATTCAAAGGAATTTAGTGCCAAACCAATCATTAGACAGGCTGCATCTTAATTACTTAGCTTAGAGTCACTACAAATTTAGCTTGTCAGAAAAATGTCATGATCAATAAGAAAATAAAAAATAACACAGATCAATTCCTCTGAGTTTTAAAAAGGTGAACTCCCCTTTCCTTATCTGAGGCACCTACTATTCAACATTTTTGTAACATTACTAATCACCTTTAAACTGTGTTTGTTCAACAGTAGTTCTAATAATTTTTGACCAGACACTATGGAGAAATGATCTAAGATATTAGGTCTACATGCTTTAGATTAAAAACATATTTATATTTATGGTTTTTTTTCTTCTACCAATCAATGTATCATTGGTTTTATCCATTTATTTGGAGGCATTCTGACATTTATGGTGCCAAAACTTTATAACCACTGGTGTTATGACCACTACACAACATCAGTGGTCACTGTATTGCTAGCTTACGTTAAATATATTTTAATATAATAACTTTGACAGAATAGGCTCCTGATTGCTTACAGAAGTCTTTCCTATATGACAGAGGAAATATTTGAACCATAAATATGAAGTCTGCTTCAAACACAACAGCTGTTGAGAAGCTATAAAAGCTGCTCTTCGTCTTCTGCCTATATCACTCGCTGTCTCGGTTCATAATGAGAAGAATCATTTCATATTATCAGGGATTTTGTTTATTTATGTGTCAGTAATGTCACTATTGCATTTAAAAGTCAGTTTTCCAAAATAAAGACATTTTAAGAAACAGTAACAATCCCTGTAGTCTTTGTTGAAAGCTAGACTACAAAGATACAGCACTCAGAAAAGTGCCATGATGAATAATTGTTGGAGATGCTGAGTTTTTTTTTTTTCTGACAATATTGGAGATTTCTTTGAACCTTTCCCGGTTGCTACTGTTGTGTATAGCTTTTAATCCCCAAATATATACGTATATATATATTATTTTAAGACAACGTAAAATGCAAGCAGTTCCAATGAGAGGTTTACATTTACTTACTGGGATAAATATTAAAGGTGCATAGCTGTGACTTTTTGTAACTTTTTGGAGATTTTCTCTTTTCTATAATTAAGAATTTTACATATAGGTTAAAAAATATACAAGTGCGCCAAGATATGCATGTATAAAATTCCCTGAGTATGTTCCATCTCAACCACAAAACCACTATTGATGTGTGTTTTGAATGATTTTGCGACATAAATACTCAGTTATGTGCTGGTTGTAACCATCTAGAATTGGATTTGAGGTAAAGTTGATATTTGAAGGTTTTCTTTCTTTGTTTTTTTTAACTCTACTTTGCATAGAATGAATGCACTATCTCTGATAGCTAAACAGTTCTGCAGCATGATACTGCCACTATCGTTCAGAAAGAATAGATTAAGCTCCTGGAGCTTAATGTTTTATTTCTAACAATTCTGATAAATGGGCTCAAATATCCATTCAAATACTGGATAATTATAAAAGCTTGTGATGCAACCTTTTATACCAGAAGGTTGTGAATAGCTATAAAAAGTGTGTAATTGACATGGAACTTGCAAACAGACATGTAACAAAATTTTTTCCCAGTATTTTTCATTCCAAACTTAAATGAAGAGTCTAAATGGCATGATTAAAAATGAGAAATGTATGGGACTGCTTGTTTTAGCTCATATTCACTCAAATTACCTCTGGGAGTCTAAAGTTTGTCTTCAAAATATCAGTTTTAACTGTGAAATCCACAAATTTGAAAGGACATGACCTCTGTGTTCTCAGAGGAACCTCAGGCTTTTATTGATTGCTCAAAATTTTGTCGGGTTTCTTCTGCTTGCGTGCAGAGCTGGAGGTGGCGAGGATGAGCACAGATGGGAATTTGCCTGATCTGAAGTTTCCACAAACTGGAGGGCAAGGCAACTCGATCCACCTTTCGGCAAACACACTAAAGCAGCACGGGAGAAACGGTAACGTGTCAGATTTTCCACTGGTGTGCAAAAGTTTGGATTTCTATTGTGCAGCTTCAGCTAGAGGACAATTCACAGGACTAAATGAACAACGTATAGCAGAAATAGTTACGGTTTGCAACACTTTGATTATGACTTCATATTGTTTCTTTGCTTTCCAGTAATTTTATTTCAAACATCTTTTAGTTTCTTGGTATTTCCTTGGTATTTCAGCAGCACTCTGCATTGCATGTATTTATAAACCTGTCCTTTACACTCTAAGCAAGGTTGAGTTAAAAACAATACCTAAGCACTCTCCTTGTGCAGATACTGCCAGCTCAATCAAATCAGGACAGAGTGCGTAGCAGTGCTGGTTGTCTCTCAGCTGCACTCCTGTGTCTGTGTCCAGCCGCGCACAGGCAGATCAGGACGGCAGGGTAGCGAACATTCCTCCATCATCCAGGCCTACGGCACCCAAATTGTTTCCCTTTTCATTGGAGTGATTGATCTCGATCGCAGCAGGAGGGGGCTTTCTTTGATATCTGTACTCAAAAGTGAAAATCGCAGGAGGCGAAGATGGAGGCAAAGAGACAAGGAAATTATTAACAAGAAAACATATTGGCTGATGCTTTTGAAGAATGCTTGGACACATCTTTGAATGTTAAATTTGAAGAAATGTGTGGTGATTTGTTGAAGTTTCTCTTTTTTCTCAGAAAGGTTTTGACTGATTCCTTTATTTAAGTTTAAAATAAGGAATCATTTTATTGTTCATTCTGCTATTGTCAGTCTTAGTTTTATTCCAATATGTAAAATGCATATGTCAGCTAAAGATGGTGTAAACTGTGAATGGCATAATTACAATTTATATATATTATCAAATCAGACAAATAAAGAATATTTTATATATATATATATATATGTTATATTGCCTACATAATCATGGGGAAGATGGTCTCTGACATGCTTCACAAAGAGGGTGAGCCACAAAAGGTCACTGCTAAAGGAGTTTGGTGTCTAGAGTGTGTTTTGAAGTATATTTATGAAAAGTTGAGTGGAAGAAAAAAGTCCTAAAAATTAATGCACTTACATCAGAAAAAAAAACCTCTGTGTTGAGATGATTGTGTCATCTCCTTTTGTTTGTCCATTGTATTTTATCAAATCCAAAGTCAGCACTTCATACTTCCCTTTGTTTACAAACATTATGAAGCTGCTTAAAGTACTAATATTGGGTTTAATGAAAATGATATCACTGATACCACTTCACTGGCTTGACATGAACTCCAAGGAGGATCTGTTGAGTTTATTCAAGAGAAAGATTAATGGAAACTTCATGCATAAACTCCTCATATTGGGATTTCAACCCAGGACCAGAAAGTTAAAGTTGTATATAAACAGATTTAATAGAATTCTGTTTGTTCCTGCACCTGAAACTCTGCTCCATATATTTTCAAAGTGGCAGGAAATTAAAAAACCTCAGGCAGTAGCAACTGTTTTTTGACCAAAAGAGGTTTTAGTTTTGTAATTTCAAACGACTCTGCAAAGAGCTAAAGCATCCCTTCATGTTCTCACTACTAAAAGGGGAACAGAGCAGACAGAAATCTTGAGGAAATACTTGCACAGACGTCAACACTGCAGTTCATCCTTTGTGAAATATTTATCATAACTTTTCTATTGCAGGTGAAATTCGAATAGCGTTTGTCCTGTACAAACACATCGGCGTTTACCTTTCCACGGAGAACGCCAGCATGAAGTTGGGCAGCGAAGCTCTGGCTACCAATTACTCCGTGATTGTCAACTCTCCCGTTATCACAGCTGCCATCAACAAGGACTCTAACAAAGTCTATCTCTCTGACCCTGTCATTTTTACCATCAGGCATCTGCAGGTAATTTTCTCATCCTGTATCTGTGTCTGCGTGTGTTTGGACCTGAGGGGAGAGGGATTTGTTTTTACTTAGATGTCAGCGCCGCGGCATTTAATGTGCTCTTTGTCTCTTTCCATTTGTTTACACAGAGAGCACACTTACTTTGGCGCCTTCTTGATAGAACCTTTCATCATAATTTTCTCTCTCCCTGAAGCGCATCATAAATGTGCAAATCCCTTCTTAAGACAGTGAAAATAAGTAAATATGAAAATGTCTTATTCATGGGTAGGTGTGACATGTTAAATTGCCACAAACGGCTTTGCTCACGACGGAGGCACGCTGTTGTTCATTGGCTTGAACACCGGCTTGATCTTGTGAGCAAATATCAGCCGCATTCAGCCTCACTGGAGGCTGCTTAGTCATCGTGGGGCGCCATGACTTCTCCCTCCTGACTCCATTTTCTTCTCCACACTCTACCACCCTCAAAATATCCCTGTTTTGTCTACAAACAGCGCCTTCAGCGATTATCAGAGATGTTGAACAGCCATAAGAGAGCAGCAGCAGTGTTTTTGTGTGCTGAAAGAATGCATACAGCAGCAGAAAAATGAGAAGAGAACAGAAGGATGACGATGAGTAAAAGGACTATAGCTCAAGGATGTTAAAATTAAATGGTGGGAAAATGTCAGGGGGATGATGTCAGAGCAGCTGTTGCTCTGACTCACCTGCCCTAGAAGAAAATTGTTATTCCAAGTCTAATTTTACTATTAGTCTGATGTTGGGGTACTTTTCCAGTCTCTTCGTGGACGGATCAAGTAATTTTAATAAGATGCTGTCCTTTTACTAACGCTTACCAAGCTTGTAAAACAGAAATGTACCAAGAAAGTAATTATTTTTAGACAAAAGCATGTGAACACACCATCGTTCATAAGGTAGATATTGTGCATACAAGTTTCTTATGTCATATGTAATCAGAATATCCTAACATTTCTTAGTTAGTTAACTAAGCCTTATTGGATGCAGCAAAATCTTCCCGTTAGACAGAACTTATGCTGTCGCTCAGCAGGTAGCTTACATACAATATTGGCTTCCACTCCAAATTAGATGTAATTATTGTTCATATTTAGCATCATCGGGTATGGCTGTGTCTTGGGGTGGTTTACTATCCTGCTGCCTTCCTGTTTAACCAAGAGGTTTTGGTCTGCTGGTCTTCGGGGATGATTATGTGTCCTCTAGTTATTGTTTCGCTTCCCTGCCTTCCCATTTAACGGGCCCAATTAAAGCCATTAATGGTGACGGAGGGTCATCCTATCTCCTTGCAGTGAAGTAGTTTTCACAAGGTGTTGAACGTGTGAAGGGTAAATGCAATCAGTGGAAAACTTGCATTCACAGAGGATAAACCTTATTAGACTAATTACCATAGAACAAAAGTGAAACCAGGAGAAAATAAAATCCTCAGATAGTCACAGCATTTACAGTACAAAGGGAGATATGTTTAACCTTGAGTGCTGAGAGTCACTAAAGGAAAGGTGGGTGTACTTGCTTTATTTCTGAAGCTACAGTGCAAAGGACAATTGGACTCAAGAGGGAACGGTTCTCAGTGCATCTATTTATCAGCACTTACATTTTGTTGTGCTATTACGCTGTTGTGTTGTGGATGACTTTTATAAAATGGCGAGCAAGATAACAGGGAGGCTCGCTTGTCATTAGGGCAGCAGCCCAGCACAGACGGCAGCGGTGCCTATTAAACAGTGGGGCAGTCCATTGTCATGCAGCGAGAGTTAAAGAGAAAGGTCAAAAAACACAATGAAAAACAGGCATGAGGCTGCTTGACTCTTCCTGACAGTGAAGGCATCTGCTATTCACTCAGAATGGATGCGAAATGCAGTGGGGTTAAATTTATCTTTTTTTTTTTTGGTGGATTTTCATTGTGCAAACAAAAGAAATCAAACATGAATCTGGTGTGATTAGTTTCAGACACCTGCATTTCAAACAGTGAGTGGGCATGTTGATTCTGCTCATTTATTATTATTTATTTCTTTGTCCAACAGCAGTCTGAGGAAAACTTCAACCCCAACTGCTCGTTCTGGAGTTACTCCAAGCGCACCATGATCGGTTACTGGTCGACGCAGGACTGCCGCTTGCTGAGCACCAACAGGACACACACCACATGTTCTTGTACTCATCTCACCAACTTTGCAGTCCTGATGGCCCATGTTGATGTTAAGGTAAAGCATTGGTTGTTGTTTTTAAAGTTTCTATCCCTAAAACAAGGTTCCTACATTGTCTAGAAAAGTATGAATTTTGATTTTAGTATTTTTCCAAATCTGGATAAGAATGGAGAAAGAGAAAAAAATCTATATAATAATAAATAACTCCAGACTTTATTCTCTATCCCATTTTCAAAAATGTGTTTGCTTTCATTTTATGCTGTTCCTTCTTCTTTTCTTCCTGTCCTACATTTCATCACCATACTAAAATAATGGCATAAGTCATTTTTTTTGCCTTAAGTGATTTTGACAAAAAAAAAAACACCACCTCTTTCTTTCCAAAAGATGTTTTAGGGAAATTAAATCACTTTTGACACTTAGGTCGATATTTTAGGGAGGTGATAATGTGTATATTTCCTTTCCCCCTCATGCCCTTTTTTTCCCTCTAAGGCCTTTGGTCTTTTTTTCCTGTCTCCTGACCTTTCCTCATCGTACTCAACTTCTTTTTATGTGTCCTAACCTTATTTCCTCCACAAGTTATTCTTACATTTCTTTTCTCTCGTGTCCTACTTTCCACTCCTTCCTTTCTCCTTTTCCTTCCTTCTTTACTTTCTTTGCCATCCTTTTAAACCTTGAGTTCTTCTTTCATCCTATGTCTGCCCTTTCTCTATTTTTTTTATTTCCGTGTCCTTCCTCTTCTTGTGTCCTTCTTTCTTTGTTTACTTGTTCCCCTCTTTTTTCCCAACCCTGTATCCTTTCTTTTCCCTATTTTTTTCCTTTTGTCTTTCACCCTGTGCCTTTTCATCTGTCTTTTATCGTTGCTCTATTCATTCCTTGTGTTTCTTCCTTTTTCGTTTCTCTTTTTCTTGTCCTCCTTCCACGTCTTTCCTTACTTCTTTCCTTATCTCCCGTCTTCTAGAGTCGGTTTTTCCAGGTTCCATATTTAAAGTTAATGCTAGAGTAGAAATATATATTTTTTGTAACTTCATAGTAAACTTAAGCATTTTAGTTTTTAAACATATTATAAAGCCCTGAGAAAAATTTTACATTTTTACTTGGAAAAATGTGGAAAATATGCAGGGCCCCTGTTTTTGGTATGCAACATAGAAGGAAGGATCAAGTCAATCAAAAATGCATGACTCTGGTTTGGTCTATTTAGAGGTATGTTTAGGGTATGCTGTTAATTAATGTTTTACAGACACCTTCATTTTTTTATTTTTATGGCTGTGTTAAGAATAGCAGATTGCTATTCTGTATTTATTGTTGAATGCGAAGCAACTATTACATTTTTTGCAGGTATTTGTTTTGGAAAACTGGTATACAATATTCCTAAATACATATTTCCAACAGGCCTATTTCCATTTTTATTCGGCCCTTTGCATGATCATTATAGTTTGGTCTTCTACTTGATGCCACGACTGAGCAAAAAGCTTCATTTTAAGTTTGTCTCTTCAGAAAGTCTACTGTTATTGGTCAATGGAGGATTAGTGGGGGCAGCTTCTCCATCTTTGTTTGAAGTGCAAAAAAAAAAAAAAATAGCTACAAGTCCTGCATTGCAAAATGTGTGACGGGATGTTGTTAATTAAGGGAAGAAAACGTCTGGACAAGAATGGTGTGTGTTTCAGGTTGTTTAAGAGCTATTTTTCCTGTGAATTTCGGTGTGAACATAGGTGACAATCAGCTTGTTATAAGCACAGGAAGCAGAGAAAAGCAGCTATCCTTTCTCTTGCCAATTTCGAGAAATAAGGTAGCGACTCATTTTCAGAGAAAATCTCAAAAGTTAACTTTTTTTGCTATCTTGATTTGTTTGTGAAAACAGTGACATATTCAGCTGGTGCTTTCTTTCTGCCATTTTGTTCTCAAGATTTTTGGTGGAATCCAGTTTAACCCATTGCCCCTCTTTCTTACCTCTGAAGCCTACATTTCTAAGGCGACGTGGTGTCGCATCATTTCTGTAGAGGAGGAGGCGATGGAGAGTTTATAGATGACTCTTAGAATGGAAAAGTAGGATCTGTGCTTGCAAATACGGTACACTTACAAAGTCAAATAAAAACATTTCTTAGCATTTTTGATGACACATTAACTTCCATTCATGGGGTCTGAATCTCTGCACACCACACCAGTTTGATTTTTGTTTTTTTTGTGGCAAAAACTAAAAACCTTTTATCATTTACTTACACTTTATAATTATGTTCTACTTTGTGTTGATTTACTACAAATACTCCCAATAAAATACAGCTTATAACATGAGAAAATGTTCAAGAGGTAGGCTACCTTGCAACGTACTGTTAAAGACTCTTTCTTTGTTAGAAGTGAAGCTCACATACAGTTTCCATCAAGTGAAAAGTGCAAAAAGTCAGAGCGGTTGATTGTAAATATATTTGAATGGATAAATTAGGTGGAAAAAGCAAAGAAAGTCATTGGTCATGGGGGAATTTCTAATCTAACATGAACAGATGACTTAATTGTTTTTGTCACTGGAGATTTGAAGAGCTCAACAGCTGACGGAGCAGAGCAGCCTTTTGGATCTGGCATGGCATTTGTCTCGCCAGGGCATCTCTTCTGAATCAGTGGGAGAAAAAGAGATACTCTGTGAGCGATGTCCCACCTGGCCCCAGTCCACAAAATCACCGGCCCTGTTATTTATTTTTTTTTTTATTGACCTGTCTTCTCTCCAATCTGGCTTTTTTATCTGTTTCTTTTGTCTTTCTCTCAAAACTATGCACAAATCAAAGACAAAATAATATGCATGCACTCTTCCTTCCCAATACCCGCAATACCCTCTGCTCTCCTTGTGGGTGGGGCGGCTGCAAAGCGCCACTGTTTGTCACTCAGCAGCATGACTTCTGGACCCACTAAGCTCCCTGCAGGGCTGAAGTCGAGTCTGGAATAGCGAGGCAGCGATGAAGAATGGGAGCCTTCACACGATGAAAGCATAGCAGGACAAGAAAAAAGGGGGAAGCAGTAAAAGAGCTCTTTGAGTTAAGCCAATCCCCCCAACATTTTGAAAAGCCTCGCTAGCTTGTGCCACTGCATTCACAAGAGAAAAGTGGACAGTGGTTGCACCCCAATTCTGAGTGATTTTTTTTCCTTCTTGTCTTTTCTATTTCGTTATCTTTTCTACCTTGACGTTATAAAAGACGGCTCATTGGAAACTGCCACTAAATGGGGGCTTTGGCGGCTTTTTATTTGACAAACTGTCACCATGCTTCATCTAAAAGCACAGCGAATGGAGGGAAAATAGATGTATGCGTCTGTGTTTCTTGGAAATAATGCCAGATAAAGAAATCTTATGAACTGAGGAGGCTATCGTTTTTTGTTTTTTTTTGTATCCATAGCAGCAGAAAACAGCAAGTTTCATCTACTGCATTGTTATTACTCATAACCCTCAGAGCTACAGATTATCTTTTAGCCTTGTTTATTTCTTTGAAACGTTGTAATTGCTTTTTTTTTTTTTCACTCTGGACTGATTCCAGTATACCAGTCATTATCAATCTTGTTTCATGGGGTGATAACTTTTGTGGCAAATAAGGAAAAAATGACCAACATGTTGAAAGGTTTTTCTGTTGGTGAACTTTTCTGTAGTGCCACAGCTTTTACATCAAATTATGAGAGCATTCAGTGTTCCCATATATTCTATAGAGATTGGAAAATCCAAAACAATCTCTACATTGTCATCACAGACATTTTATCCTACAGAAATATTTTACTGATGCAAAATCCAATGGGTTCATTGTGGTGACTATTAAAACTAACTTAGTTTGAGAAAAACATGGTGGAACCTCTTCCTGTTGCCAGAGCATCATAAGATATAAATACAGCTCTGAGTAAAATATATTTAACAATGTTTACCAACATTTTTTACCTTCACATTACTATTTTTTTTGCTTCCTCCTGTCATTTTGCTATAAATAACTCATTTTATCACAGTTGATTTTTTCTTACTAGTTAATTACAGTTGTGACAAAATTTTAACACCCATCAATAAGCTTGTGTGTTTTGCTAACATATGTGGACATGCCATCAAATTTGTAAAAATATTTTGCAACTCAATCTCACACCTTGCAGAATCTAAAAAATATTCCATCAGATATTTAAAAGTGAAACATTTCTCTACTTGAACCAATACATTAATTAATTTAATAGCACACTTTAGTCTGAGGCGCCTTGCTCCACGCTCAAGGTCACCAAAATATGCAAAATGCATTAAGCAACATCGGTGGATTAAATCTTTTGTCACACACATAATTCTGGTGTGTAACAAAAGGTGTGCTACCTTGGTGGATTAAAGCTGTTCAACGCTCCTCTTAGTTATAATTATTAGTTTAGAATGTGAAGCTTGTTTGTCTGAATAAAAGACAAAATAGCAATTTTTAGCATGTATTCTATATACTTTCCATCAATCCACATTTCTGTATCAAAGATGTTTTTTGTTGGTCTGATGTAATATGCTTAAACAGAAATAAACCATCAGGCTGAGTGTAATTATTCTATAATGTGTGTCACTTAATGAAGTGAGTTACTGAAATAAATTAACTTTTCAGTTATATTTTAAAATTATAAACATGAGCGTAAATAAGTGGTTTATTTAACGAAAAATCATGTTCAATATTATGGATAATGTATTAAAAGTAGCTAAAACAAGAAACTTGGTGTCTTTTCGGCTTACATAGCACACTGACTTCTCACAGCAACATACTACGTGGGTGTTTTAATTTACACTACATGCAGCCAGAGAAAATTTTGACCTGTACCTGGTCCTTTATTAAAATAACTCTCATATGAAGGCCTTTGCAATATTTCATTCTAAAACTCTGATCCCTGATGCAACTTTGTCTATATTTTTCATATGCATATCTTGTGTGAGCTCTTCAGAACAGCTTCATTTAGTATTAGAGATCTTTAGCTACCGTAATGGATACTGTATTATGAAGGACCATTACAACGGCATAGAGTGCTTTCATTTCTGTCTGATTTACAACTGACATCTTGGACATTCAAGCCAGAACGGTAGATGCCTCCGTCTGATCTTTCAGTCTCAGCAGGGAGACGCAGGTGGTCAAACAAATAAAAGCTGAAATCAGAAGTCGGCTGAATGCAGGATATGTTGTTTTTTTTTTGTCTCTGGTACTTTGAATGATTACAGACTTCTATTTGAAGGGAATGATGTGAGTGGGTGTACTTTAAAGTGACTTTTTCAAGAGTGCAAGTGATTACAGTATTAAAATGTCCCATCACTTCGCCTGGAGCCATTTAGTACGGTTAAAATCTTTGAAGAGTGAGCTCACTCCACTCAACCTCATATTAGGAGGCTAAGCTCTAACAACAGCGATGAACTTGGACCCCACATGAACCATTCTAAATCAAATGATTTGACCTTTGTATAATACCTGATGAAGAAGACGAGTCCAACCTTTTGTACCTTTGTTTTGCTTTAGAAATTAAAGGAGTTCAAACGCAGTTGCTTGTATTTTCATTGTGACTTCTTTTGTCATTTTTATTACTTCTAAATGACAAGTAGCAATGCAATTTCTTAAGGCTACAGAAGACTTGGAATTCATGAGAACTGGAGGTGGAAACTGAGATTATGAAGAAACAAATTTTAGATGTGAACTACAGCATTAGTCAGAAATTTACAACATTTAAATATGAGCTTTTAAGAATACATTTAAACCCTCCTTTTTTCAAGCCGAACGCAATATACGTAAAGGTCTAACATTAAGTAGTGTTGTCATCAGAATTAGGTTTAAATTTATTGTGCATTTCAGTAAATTGGTTGGTTTCACTGGCACAAATAATGCTTTATTTGACTTTTGTGTTTAATACATATTAGTAAAGCCATTTTTGCTGTTTTGCTCTGTTATTTTCATGTGTTTTAATATTTTGTCATCATTGTTTCAGTGTTTGTTCTGTAACGTTTATTCTGTTCAGCTTGTTAGTTTCCATCAGTGCCTTTGTTCCTTGCTGTGGTGACAGTGTTTTTACTCAGTTAGTCTCACCTAGTTCCATTCCCAGTAATAATCAGTTTCTCTTCTGTATATGCTTTTAGCTCAGATACTCTTGTTATCTACTTTTTGCTGGTTGCTCTGTCTGGCTTCCCCAGGGTGTGGCATTTTTACTTTTCTTCTCTCACATTTTGGGGTTTTCTTTGCAATGCTTGCTCATGAATTTATTTATTTTTTATCATCCCTTCCTATTAAACACTTTCATTTGCTGCATTCATTGTCTCAGTCGGTACTTGGGTTATCATTTAACCAGCTATAAAATTATCCACATATTTTTAAATATGACTGACTTTTAGAGAACTCCAGAAACCTAATATTATTGAACTTGGCCCATTCTAGTTTTAAATGGTTCTTAGAAACACTGATATACTGGAATGCCCGACATCTAGTTGTTGATTTAAGGTGAATAATAATTTCTGCCTTTTGGAAGAAAGCTTAATGGTTTGATGAGCTGCTTGGCCATAATTACCATAAGAACGTTTGGAACAATTACAAGTTGGCTTTTAAGCTGGGCACCAGGGGTCTTCAGATCAAGGTGTCAAAGGCTATTGTCCTGCAACTTTTAGACATGTAAATCAGTCATTTGATTCAGGTGTGTTGGACAAAGGACACATTTAAAAACTTTCCGGACGCCGATGCTCGAGGCTTGGATTTGAACACCCCTTATATATACAATTTTATTGCAGATCTACAGCCTGTTTTTTACCCACTACGAAACATCTTAAGGGAGATTGCAGGGAGGTACAGAACTACTGTTAGGTGACACAATTTTTAATGCACTAGCAGCTACAAAATAATGACACGCCCTTACAGATGATGAAATGGCTGATATCTGGGTCACATTAATCACTGTCTCCCAATCAGACAGTAACTACGAGGGCAGTCAAGGTTAATTTTCTATTTCATGATATAACTTAAGAGTTTATGTACACACACGCCAAAAGCAATTGTTCAAGATAAATCTATCTTAAAAGCCATGGCATAAGAGTGGTAGAGACAGTGTCTTAGAACACAGTGTGACATTAGGTGCGTGAGCTGAATGCCAACTCCCACCATGCAAGCTGTAGTCTTTCTCCGAGCCCTTTTAAACGTGACAAATTTGCCAGCACCCCTGATTCGAGCGCCCTCTCTGCAACTGTTCCCCGTCTCCATGAAGCTCATAAATCCCTGGTCCCATACCTTAGGTGGATTTGTCACATGACTCCTTGCAGTGGGCAACCACCCTTTAGCGCAACAGCCTGCCCCGTATGACAGTATTTCATGAGTCAAAGACCGACTGTGGAGGCACACAGGGAGATTTATGCATTTTAATTGGATTGGCTCCGTGGGCCCCATGCTGGGAGTGGTTCTTTGAGGTATTGATTCTCTGTTCAGGTCTTTGGCTTTTTTACATTTCATAGAACTTTGTCAGGACTTTTTGGCTTTAGAAATAGGATGTTATGATAATTAAGTGCATATGATACTATATCAGACATCAATGAGCTGCCCAGAATGATCAATGTGCAATGCACGAGGCTTATTGCCAAGTTTTTGTTTTTTTTGTCCCGTCTTGTTAGTATCTACGGCAGGTACTCAGAAAACATATTATATGCAGTACACCAGCAGATAGGGGCAAAGATTTTTCAAATCTCATTAGAACTTGTATGCTGCTTGAAAAATGTGTTTCCTGAGAAGCAAGAGAAAGCGGCGTCTTACACTTTTTCCCCTATTTTGACATGCTACTACAGTACTCAAAGGATTTTATTGGGCTTTTTTAATAGAATAAAACACAGGAGTGCATTGTTCTGAACCGTATTTTTTATTTTTATTACCAATAAAAATCTGAAAAGTGTGGCATGCATTTCAGCCCAATTTAAATGATCTGCTCTCTTTTCTTCCTCTGCACACTTTGCTATCTGTCACATAAAATCATGAACATGATAAAATCTGAAAAAAATAAAATTGCATGAATACTTTTGTAAGTCTCCACAAATAGTATTGGCGCTGTAAGATCGGACAGAGCTTGTAACACTGAGAGTGAATCAGTGAATTACTTCTGCCCACTTTAGAGACCCTCGCAGACATTTCCATCACAGAGGTTTGTCAGTTTAAAAATAGGTGCAGAAGCTTTACAGATCCCATCATTTGCGGTCCTGCCTGGGAAAAGCCTCTCATAAAAGGAACCTTTTCAGTTGAGACATTGTGTCTGCTGTTGCAGAGGCATTATCCACCTCTTAGAACAAAGAAATCATTCCACGGTAAATCCATCACCCAGGTGTAGATACACTCCCTGTCATACTCTTTCTTTTTTCTCTCTCTCCTTCCCCTTCGTCGTCTCTTTCTCTGACCCCCTCTTCAATCGGAGGTGAGATGGAGATGGATATAGCCTGCAGTTACAGAACAGCCCAAGAGGACTCCGAGTCCCCCTCACAATGCACCACGACTAGTACCACCCACTGCATCAATGTCACTATCAAGCAGCAGGCTAAGAGTGGACCAGTGTGTCACATACACAACATAACGCATGAGATGCAAGCCCTCAAACACACTGACATGTGTTGCCACCTCGCGCATAGCCCCTCATCTAAAGTATGGCGCGCAGACATCCAATGTACATTCACTCCCAGATGCCGGCTCTGTACAACATATTGCCATCCCTCCGACGTATACACAACGGCTCATCAGGCAGGAAAATCAAAAGACCGCTCTCCCAAGACTAAAGGAGCACTGCGGCTGTTATTATACCACGGCCTGTTAATGATCAGCATCTGTTCCTCTCTCTGCAAGCGTTAGCTCTGCTCCCTTATAACAAGGCGTTGTGCAAAACTCCCAGTAACTTTTTTTTTTCTTCTTCTTCTGGTAGAAATAATGCTGAGGGTGGTTGAAATGTGATTTAAAGAGATGCTTGTTTGTGGAGATATATTAGCATTTCTTGTAGGCCTATTCTTCAATGTATGCAAATATTTGCCTGGGTTTTTTCATAACACTGGAGCTCCGACTATTATTATTGTTTACTCGTTTCAAAACCTGCAAGCACAGCTTATAATTTCAAAGAATCATATTTTAAAAATGTATATATAAATAGAAAGTAAAATAAGCCAACAGCCTATATAACTGAGTAGGAATTATTTTACAGCTCCGCTATGTGCTCCTTTACACTGCTTGTCACCATAAATATATGCTCTTCCTGGCTGTCAATATGTTATGTGCCCAATTTAAATATTATTGGTGTGATCTTCATTTATACATTTACCCAAAAGAAGGCTGAATGGTTCATGTAATATTAATCACCAATTTCCAAGTTTTGCACATTTCCCAAACTTTAAAAAAAAGTCTGTCCAAGAAATAAGACCAATAACAAAATTGTTATCGTTGACCATAATGTTTCCATATAGAAAGCAGATGTTATACCATTTTTTCTCCACTGGTGACAGATATTTTAAGTTATGACACTGAATATTTTGAAAAGCTGTCAAAAGATTTCATTCAGATTTTATTTTGGGCTTTTAATATATGTTTTTGAGCTGGAAATTTATATCTCATTGTTTTTGTTTTGTTTTGTTTTTTAACTATGTTTAGAGGTTAAACATGAACATACATGCTCACAATTAGCCCTTACAAATGACACCAATCTGTAGAAGTTTCAGAAGTCACTCTGGTTGTGCTCATCTTGAAGTGTCTAGGGCCAAATCAGTAATATTTTGTCGTTTTGCTATCACTCTCTTAATATTTTCTTTTCCTGCTTTCAAAGTCTGCCTGTCTCCCATTAATGGATAGAAACACTTTGTTGTGGTTGAAACAGAAGCAATGGGGAATCTTATCTTTCGCTGAACACAACACATTTATTTTCAACAAAAAGTCGTTTTTGTGGCCAAAACTGTCTTTGGCTCCAAATGACAATCTGTAAAGAGAAAATTACCCAAAGGCAAACAGTGAACAATATTGCCCATGTTACAGTTTGATTGGATTCGTGTTGTGCTGGTCTTAGACACCTGTGGCCCATTGGGCAGCTCACTTTGTTTCACTTTGTTACCTGACCAAAATGAAACAACGGGGGGCCATTTTAAATTGATTCACACTGACTAATTCATGATTCATATCTGCCACCTGTGGCTCCGTGTACTGCTGTATTGGAGAGGTGAGTGGCTCCACTTTACCGCTAGAAAGCAATCCTGAAAATAAAAGCTTGAGCATTGTTTCCATTTCAGGGTTATTTCTTTACTCCTGCAATCGCTTGTTTTTGTCTGTTCCATAAATAAAAGATATATCCTGAAACTTCTGCTTCTTCTTTCTTTACCTAATCTCCGGAAATCTTATTTGGATTACAAGTAGAAGAATTGTATTTTCCATTTCCTCTAGACGCTGCTGAGCAACTTTCTGTTCTCATTTCTTTGCAGAACACAGACCCTGTTCACGAAATGCTCCTGGACGTCATTACATGGGTGGGCATCCTCCTTTCTCTGGTGTGTCTGCTCATCAGCCTCTTCACCTTCTGCTTCTTCCGAGGCCTCCAGAGCGACCGTAACACCATCCATAAGAACCTGTGCATTAGCTTGTTCATAGCAGAGTCCCTGTTCCTGGTGGGGATCAACCGGGGGGACCAGCCGGTAAGAATAACAGGGGAATTGCTGTCCATCAGATGAAATGCAGTGATCTTTTCAATATTTCATTTCAAAGGATTGTACCATGAACTTATTCATTTTGGCCTTATTACACTTTTATCCAGTTTTTTTGAAGCTAACATCAGTTGACTCCGGTTAAGTACAGTGTTTAGTTTAACCATGGATTTACTAAAATTATACTTATAACTGTTTTTATTTCCAAGAAAGAAAAAATGTTGGTAAAACTTTTAAGAAATGAGGAAAAAAAAAAAAAACGTCCAAAGATGAAGCCAAAAATAATAAAGCACATGAAACACATGAAAACAGACTGGTGGTATATAGAATTTTAGCAGGAGAATGTGAGGAACTGTCTTCCTCAGAAATAATGAGAGTTGGAGGGTAAGTAGATTAGAATCAGGCAACACGAGGAACTGAAGCTCAATTTAGGAGCTGAGAGAACTGGCTGTAAAATACTCAGAGAATCTGGAATACAAGTAAGTAATCTAAATACACAAACACATATTTATCCCAAGACCCATACAACCCAGAATTGTGACAAATCTGTTTTATACATTTACTTAATGTGTTTTGTTGGGAAAAGAGACATTAATATTCAAACTACAATTTTAGTTTGAATAAAACTAAGAATTGCGCTTAATCCTGTTTTTATCAAGAGCCTTTTTGGTTAGTTGGGTTAGGGAATCAAATTGGACTACATATAACTGTCAATATTGGGAAATATTTAGTAGAATTGGGGGGGGGGACAACTGCTTAATATGCAGTCAAATGTGCACTGATTTAGCTTATAAGAACAAGAAATGCAAAACAAGAAAAAGTCAGCCCAAACCAAACTAAAAGTATTTATTTATAATTATCTAGAGCTCAAATTCTGAAAAGATTGAGAGATTCAGAGTAATATTCAATTACAGTGAATTGGATTATAATTATATTGCAGTAATTCAAGTTGTATTGATCATAACATACCTACACACTGAGTTTATAGAGTCATAAACGTAATATTGATATTGTTTTTACCTGTTTAAGTTTGAAGTTAGGAAGAACGTAAATTTCCACCTCATTTCACTCTCCTGTGTTTTTTAGCTCAGGTTTAATTACTTTCTGCCAAAATTAAATAAAGTAAAATGTAATTCCCAAAGGAAAAATATTGCCGATCTATACACAAGCCCTTGCACTTAGCTGTTGTTCGCTGCAATTCTGTTATTTCATGGTGTCAGTCAGAAGGTGTCTGTCAAAATGAATCTCCCCCGTAAGTGTGTCCACCATCTTGAATCTTCCAACCTGAAATGTTTTGGGAAGGGCTATAACCTTTTGTGTCGTGCTGTGCTGAGAGTGGGGCTCCCCGCTGAGTGTCAGTGGCCCTGGACTATTTCGCTTCTGTTTGGCTCACTGAAAAGAAATACTGAGAAAAAAGGAGCCGAGAGGCATCTATTAAACAGGATCTGCCTCCCATAGACGTGCAGAAGTGCACATATGGTTCAAAGTTTACTTGAAGACTCTCTCAACAACCTCCAACTCGCTTACTGATAGATCAACGTTAGATGGAACACCTTCAACCCCACAGCAAGCTTTGGCAAAAATTTACTTTTCACCTACTTCAGGCTAATCTGGATTAGAAGCACCCTTTCTTGAGTAATGACTGGAGTTTGGGTGCAATTTCTTTTCTGGTAGAGCTCAACTGAGGTAACAGGTGAGAACACGCTGTCAGTGCAGTCATTTTCAGGAGTGTACACTCAATACTCAGAGAGCAGAAAATTGGGGAGTCATTTAATACTTCAAGCTTAGCAAAGGACTTCAAAGAGACAGTTCATTTTTTTTTCCATTTTAAAAGCTTTTAAGAAGTTATGTTACCTCTTGTAGATACTTTTTTTGATTTCTCTTTTAGTATAATAAGTTTGTTAAAAAAGCTGGCGACTCAAAGCAACTCAATATCAGAAATGTCATAGCAATTTCATGAAATGTAAACATACAAGCCAAACTTTTGAGTTAAATCAACCATATCTGAGATATAGTTTGTCAGCTGTAAAACAACACTCAAAGTAAAGTTTTGCTTTTTGGTTCCATCCATTCACACTAACAGAGATATCATTTAAGGGTTCTTTCTAGGTCCAATTGTATTTTTCTGTTGTTTTTTTATCCTCTCTCACATTAAAATAGATTAGATGTTAGCTTACACGTGAGCCTGTATGTGAGAAGACTGACCAAGAGAATTCAGAAAAGTACGTAATGGGAAATAGAGGAGCAGGTTGAACTGGAATAATAGTCCGATTTTTTTTATTTTTTTTATCAGAGACCCTCGATGATCATTTCAATGCAAGTTCCAATGCATGCATAGAATCAATGTGCTTACAGAGTAATTACCAATAGAAAAGTAAAGCAGTGTTCACTGGAAGCTTCACAATATTTTTCTTTTAATAACTGCTTTAATGTATATTAGACTGTCAGTATGTGTTTCATACAGGAAGCTTATTGGTGGCACACCAGCCCCGTTCTCTATTTCCTGTGTAAATAATCATCAACTTCTATTTCAGTAAACACCTGAGTGAAACTCGGTGACAATTAGAAGCTCCAGAAATTAACTTTGGATCTAAGATAGCAGTTGTTTAAGGTGGTAAAAATCCACATTAGTCGTGGAACCTCTTGAACCAGCAGTTGTTTTTGCTTCTGGGACAAATTAATCTGGATTTGTTTTGAATGAAGAAGTCAAGAGAATTATTAAACGGTGATAAAGTGCTGAAGTGTTACATATTGGAATAAAACTAATTTTTAAAATTCAGAACTACTCCTAGAATTCACCTTTTCCTTCTACAGCTTCCTGCCCTTTTTGGATAATAGTAAGACAGACAATCCATGCTTATTTCTGGAAAACACATAGCCAACAGTCTTTGTGATCATATGCAAGGCTAACCTTTATTGCTTATTATCCTCTATGAAGCATTTTACAACTTTTAAATGATTATAAATGGAAATGTCAAAGATAACAAACTATACACCTTTATTTTTTTAGGCCTAAGCCAATCTAAACAGATCTATATTTTCCTATTGGAGGATAATTACTCTCAGAAGGTAAAAACTACAGACCGTAGTTTAGCTGCAAAGCTAACTTCCTGTGAAGTTAAAGATAATGCTTCAGGGCCTGCGCCTTTTCCTCCCATAATGTTTTATGGGTATGACTCACAGCCCAGCAGTCGAATCACTTTCATGGACTGCAATTAATGTCCACTCAACCTCTTAGTTATTAAACTGAATCCATTCCAGTATCAAAATACTCTAGTTATGTCCAACTGTGCCAATAATTGGATCAATCCATGTAAGTGCGCGAGCAGACATGAGGAGAGGGCTTTCTGCTGTATTCACTTGGATCTCAAAAAGTATGCAACCACATTATGAACCCGCACCTGGTTTATGTTGTTGTTCTAAATGGCTCTTGGACAACAGACTTCCACTTTTTCATATTTCTCTTACATCCACGCCAGCTACAGCAAACAAGAACTCATGGGCTGCAGTGTTCTACTGCCAGTCACCACAGGCAACGATCCAGTGGCTTCAGCCAAACAAAGCATCGCCATTTTAATTGTGAGAAATGCTGACTCAGGGAGGTCAGGAAATGCTGCTGAGTGGAGTTACGTGGATGACTCATTTTGCCGTTTAATTATTTTAGGATAACATTTTAATTATTCAAGACCGACTATTGTAAAAAGTCAAGACTGAATACAATAACGATCAAATCTGTCTTTTTGCTTCCCCACCTCTCCCTGTGTCACATCATTTCTGTTGCCGTTAAACCTTCCCAGATTGCATGTGCCGTTTTCGCCGCCCTGCTCCACTTCTTCTTCCTGGCAGCCTTTACATGGATGTTCCTCGAGGGGGTGCAGCTTTACATCATGCTGGTGGAGGTGTTCGAGAGCGAGCACTCACGCCGACGATACTTCTACCTGGTTGGGTACGGCGTGCCAGCCCTCATTGTGGCTGTCTCAGCGGCAGTGGACTACCGCAGCTACGGAACTGACAGAATGTGAGTGCAAATTCAAATGAACGTCTCATTAATTGCATTACACAAAAGCAAAGTAAATGTTCAGAAGAAACATTTATGTCCATGGTGATGATGACATAGTTCTTTAAATAAATTAGAATAGATTAAAACCAGTATCCTCAGGACTTAGCTCTGCAACAGCCTGGGATCAGAAATCCGCCACAAAAGCACAGTTGGTTCAACTCAGATTACCTGTAAAGTTGTGTGCAGGGTTACCTCTTGCCAAGTGCATTGCCTGGTCTCTGAACTGCAAAATACACTGCAGTCTCTGTTGCAGTGCAACTGCGAGCAGAGGATCACTCTCCATTTCTCTCCGTTAATCTCTGGCCCATCTGAGAATAATGAAGACCAGCATCAGCAGTTTGCTGAGATGTTTATCACGCATGCCACACACACATGGGCTGGCCACGGAGCTAGAAAGACAGTGCATTTGTAGATTGGCAGCGCAATAGTTCTTGGTGATGGATGAGGTGATAGCTGCCACCGCCTGAGCGTTGGCATCATGTGAATAATTAAAGCCTGCCACCGGTGGAACAATTATATGCTGCCATTGAAGGATGAGGCGACGGATAAAGCATGACACGTGGTGAATAGCAAAAGGTAGTGGTGGTGTTGGGTGGAGTGGGAGTGGGAGGGCTGGTACGTTGTCTTGCTGCAAATTGATTCTTGGTGCTGCGGCTGCATTGTCATGGGCGGGGTCACTTTGAGCAGAAATATCCAACAAATTGCAGTGACCCAGTTGCAGCAGATGGATGACGTCCAGTGGTCTCACGGTCAAGCCGATTGCGAGGCCTTCTTCTGATGTCTGATCAAAGAGGATTTTTATTTTAAATTCCCTAGGAAGACCTCTAAATGTGGCCTTGATTAAAGTTTGCGGTGTGAGGCTGCTGGTGGTCAGCTGTATAAGAAATTTGCTCTTATTTTTTCGCCACTAGAAATGAACATAATACATCAAAGGAGCAAGGATTTCCTGTTCGACTCAGTAATGTAGTTGCTGATACAGTGGAGTGTTAGTCCTTTCTGATTTATTGAGCATGTGCAATAAGAGTGTGTGTGGTGAAAAGCGCTCTTGTGGACCACATTTGACCCTCTAATCTTAAACAGTTTGGTGTCGAAAAAGACATTTCTATTCATCATATTTTATAGCAGTAATCTTCCTGCCCTCTGCTGTGCCCCTATGTCTTTTTAAAATATTCCTGTACATTCTGGTTAGATTTTAAAGTTGGCAAAAACAGAAGCTGCACCCGAAGCAAAGAAAAAAATGTTGAGCTTCCTAGTGTCATTTTTGAGCTTGTATAAAGAACGCTGTTACATCAAACCTGATGCCAGGATGTGATATGAGGTTTGTTTTACATTGTTTTATCATGGAGATGCATTTGTGTTGTTATCTTAGGATCTCAAATCAAATAGTTGACATTTTTCACATGAGTCTACATCAGGCTGTCTGTGAAATAACTTGAAGGTTTTGACAGTCTGTCAAGGAATATTTTCATACCTTCTGCACCTGTCCCTGAAATCAGTCTGTAAATCAAAATGCTATTAAGGATTTCCGAAAAAATCTGAAAATACGTTGCTTTATTTTATTTTGTCAGCTGTCCAACATTTCGGCGAAATTGTTGTTTGTGACGCAGGGATGCAAAGACATTGCCTTCGCTGTGGGGATAGCAGGCATCCACTCTGTGCGGAATTTGTTTCCTGTAATGCCAGGAAACCAGAGCACGAGGTGCTGGCACGAGAGCGCCATGTGTTTAAACTGTCAGACATTTGCATCTATTATCGCTTGGTTTCTGTTGGAGCAGCACAAATAAAGAAAGAAAGAGAGAGAGAGAGGGAGAGAGAAGCATGCCAGGAGGGGAGATAAAACTGGCTTTGCATGCACCAAAAGCCAGACACAAGCATGACAAGAGTGGCGTAAAGGAGGTAAGAGGAGGCAGAGAGAAAATGACAGCCTCCAGCTCCTGCCGCCTACCAACTCTTTAAATCTCACTGTGATCTGAAGTGGAAGAAGGAGAAACATGAACAATAGAACCTTGAGCATAATTTATAGCGCCGACATTTGGAACATGAGCTTTGATGAGCTGCCAGACTTTTGTGAATGTTGTTCCGCTTTCGTTTGTGTATGTTTGGTGTTTTATGCATCCATGTGTTTTGTTTTTTCATGCCTCTTTTCTGTCTTCTCTCATCCATTGATACCAGAGAGAGGGAGACGTATCGACTCCCAGTAAAATGAAAGCAACACTTTTGTCGTGTCACTTGTTATGTTGTGTTTTATCTTGTTTCAAAGTGTCATCTGCTACTTTGAGGAGTTGTTTGGAGGCAAAGGAGAAAAATGTCCAGACTGCCAAATAAGCTTGTTATGTAAATTAAGTGCCATTTGCTGCGATTGTTGAAGACACTGCGTTTTCTTTTTCCTTCCCAACAATCACAGCAAAATGCATTTTGTCATATTACTTCTTTTTTGTGTCAAGATTTAGTTGAGTTTGCATTAATTTAGAAGATCAAAGTTTGCTGTAGTGCACTATTTTGATATACATTGAAGTTTTGCTCAAGGTACGTGAAAAGAAAATGATGCTGAAAATGTTGACAAGCCTCCAACTCCGTTTACTCTGATCCTCCTAGGTGAAAATCACCCAACTAGAAAATCAATATTTCAGTATAAATCCAGCTTTTGTGTGAAGACCTCTGAGGTTTGTTAGAGAAAACTGGAAAATAAATAGCAGCAAGAAGAGGAAAGAACACAGCAGACATGTCAGGTGGGCACAGTACAGCGCAAATCTACTAAGACATGACTATTCATCTAAACTAGAAGACTCCATGGAAACTCTGAAGGAGATACAGAAACAAGTGACTCGAGTAGGAAAATCAGTGGATAAGACAAGTATTAGCTTTGTACTCTACAAATATTGCTGGTATGGGAAATTGTAATGAAGAAACCCAATGTTGTAAAGATATGCAAATTGCCACAAGCTATGTAGATGGCTCTACAAACGTGGAACTTTACATTAACACTGCACGTCACCCTAAGTCACTATGAATCATGTTATGTTGTTGGTTCTACAAAGTACTGAATAGTAGGGGCTGAACGCCACAGCTTTTAGATTTTATTTCTAAAAGGAGACAAAAACCACGTGCCAGGCCATCACATAGAGTCTCAATGAAATACACAAAAACTTGTAGTCGCAACAAGACAAAATAGTGAAAAGTTCAAAACAAATATATTTTTCCATTTGTTGTTGTAAGGCATCTCATTTTGCTTATCCATCTAGTTACCTTTTTTAAAAAAGTTCCACAAACATTTTAATTTTCCTTCAAATGGTGTTGAGCTACAGCACGTTTCCCTGCCACTTCCACTCCATGTCAGTCTGAGCGACAGTCACTGCGGCAAGAACTGTAATTTTCCAGCGGCCAAAAATGGAGGCGTCTATCTGCTGCGGCAGCGGAGATTAAAAGATTAATAATTCAACCACAGGTCATGAATCACATTTTTTTTTTTCTCTCCCCTTATTTCAAAAGAACACTGTCACCTTCCACTGGCCCCATTTCTGTTTCGTCTCGATGCGGTTCGACGGAGGGCCAAAACGACTTTCCGTATTGTTTGTACGAAGCGTGAGGTCAGGAGACCACTTTATTATATTATTGATGCAGTAATGGCGGCTCCTGCAGAGTAATCACAGTTAACACAGACATGTAGGACACGTCAGTGAGAATTTAAAGGACCGTCGGGGCCAAGGTCAATCCAATTCCTTTGGAGTGAGACAATTAGGATTCAATTGAAGACTAATTGAATGGTAATTTGCCCTTTAACCCTACAAACTGAAACAGAAAGGAGCTAATTTCTACTCACTGTCTTTTCTTTTATTTCAAGTAGCAATTATGAGTTTTTTGGCGGGTCATTTTCAGGCATCACGATTGTGGTTATTGGCAGTTAGAATCTCATCTCCTCCAGATTTTAGATGATGGTTATAGTTCTTTAAGCCAGCATGTTTTGAAGTGCCTGTTTCTCTGTGTCACTCCAGCCTCCGACTTGATGTATAACCCCTTGAGCTGGAGTATAAAGCTATAACATCATATCTCCCCCCACCCCCTTCACTTTTTCTGTTCATGCTCCCCATCCTGTCCCCTTCACTTCACTTTGAATCCCCTTCACCTCTTGTTCTTTCTCTCGTTTTGCAGTTGCTGGCTTCGCCTGGATACATACTTCATCTGGAGTTTCATAGGACCTGCAACCTTGATAATTATGGTAAGCTTCAGTCCCTTCTTCTAATAACCAACCTCCCTCCCCTTCAGCTCATTAGCCCTACTTAGCCCGCGGGTCGCTGCTTAAATGGTCCACAGAGATCTTTTTTTTTTTTTTTTCCTGGTTCCTCTGTCGAGCACACATGCCACCGTGAAGCATGGAGGCATGCAGAAAAATGAATGAGGGGCGTAGAGGATATATATCGCAGCTTGTCACTGCGCCGCGGTCACTGGCTAAGACAATTTTGGAGGGGAGCTGAGAGCGCCATTATGGAGCTGCAGAAGCAAAGAGAGAGCGAACTCTGCTCTGTAAGCAGTGTTGGAGTAATCCGCACCGCGATTATGATTGATTTTGTTCGCGTTCCAACTTGTACTCCGCTACCCTCTCTCCATCTTCTGCTTGCAGCCACACAGTCCGCTCTGTGGCTGCAGATACACATGCATTATGCAGGGCGGACACACACTCTTTTTGTGCCTTTCCCAACCAAGACTGCACATTGCTCCATCCAGAATGGCATCTATTGATCCAGTTGCTTTCAATCAGATGCAAGACTGATGTGTTGCTGAAAATTTACATGAAGCTGTTACTACTTTTACTTTCATCGAACAGTTTAATCTAAATTTATTTCAGTAGTTTAAACCAAACTGAAATTTCTTACAGAATCTTAATATCATATTTGACCAATAAAAAATTATTATTTTAAAAAGGTAAAATCATCATATTGAGAAATACGCAGTGTTTGTGCATTCAGTACTTGGTTGGGCTTCTTTTTGCATGAATTATTGCAGCAGTGCTTTGTGGCAAGGAATCGTTCAGACTGTGACTCTTTAATGGTGAATCTTAACTCATCTGATCCGGCGTCATTCATCTTCCTCTTTACTGCATAGACTCTTTAAAATATGGATAAAAGCGCACAAAGTTTAAAGAAGATAATGCAACTTTTATAATGAGGGGCAAAATATAGCTTCGGAAGTATTGTCCTTATCAATAAACACCAAGTACTCCACTCAAGTAATAAAAAGTGCATATTCTGCATCCCTATGGGATAGTGAAAGCCTGAAAGAAAAATAAATCCTGTGTAGCATCAGTGTCGTTCAACTGTGGGAAGTTTTGTGCAGATATGGCAAAACAACAGAAGTGTTCAAACCCTGTCTCCCTCATATCAAAATATGTGTTTATTTTGCCATCATTTTTGGTCACAGTATCCAGAATCATTGTTATGGGGAGAAATAGCAACATGTGGGGGTGGAGCCAAAGGCAGCAGACACCTGTTACGTTTCACTCTAAGTCAAGTTACCACCATGTTGAAATTTGAGGGTTATCATGTGCAAAAATATTAAAAAGAACTAGGTGTAGAAATATTTTTGCAAGAATCTGCATCTCTGATTGTAAAAAAAATTGACAAATCCTACTCCCATCAGTAATCATGCATATCTAACTGCCTAGCCATGAATGTTTGTCACATGCTGCGATGCACAATGCAGTTTCACACATCAGTAAAAAGAGTAAGCTCTCACATTATTACTTTCTCCTTTGTTTTTTCCTCCCATCTGATTAACAAACAGAAACGGATATATCATTGAGTTTAGGTCCAATTCTAACCTTTTGGAATCACAGTAATGGTTTTACTTATTTTGTTTCAAGTCTTTGTTTGTTTAATCTTGGCTCATATGAGCTGAGTGTCACCTGTTTCCAGGAGGAAACCAAATTCCATCAGACTAATTGCTGTAATTTTTGAGGAGTTTCTCTAAACAGACCCCACTCACGCTGTGACTACAATTGGCTCATTTTCTGTTTCTTATGATCACAATCTGACAAAGAGAGAATTAATGACATGCACCACAGTTGGTATGTTTATTTATTATATATTTTTTTGTTTTTATGCAAAAAACAAAGCAGTATTCCTGTGAGGGAACTAAGTGTGAGAGAGACTCGTTTCACTGGTCCCTTCGCTGTCTGTTTTACCTCCATGGAGGGCTTCAGGGGATTTTGCGCTCTGTTTGGCAAAGTGGAAAACCAAGTCTGGCTACAGTGTTCCGGCTTTGTGCTACAAAGTGCCCCGATTTAAAATGAATGGGACTGGGACATGAAATGGACCAGCTTCATTCCCTGCCACCCCCTCCCCCCCTCACCTTTCTCTCTCTTTCTCTTCTAGCTCAACGTGATCTTCCTGGGCATCGCTCTCTACAAGATGTTCCATCACACAGCCATTCTGAAACCAGACTCCGGTTGCCTGGACAACATCAAGTAAGAGCACTCTGATCGCTCAGATATCCATTAAAGTCACCCCAGAAATAGCACCTTGCTTGTGCGCCTTTGTTGCAGAGTGAAAGAATGCTTCGGTGTGAAGGCTGGGACCTTGCTCCCACTAAACTCCGCCTTTCACAGCTAAATTGTGTTGAGTGTGAGCCGACATTCTTCGCTTTTCAATGAACTTTTAGACACAAACCCATGTTTCCAAGGTCAGTTTCCTTTGTCTCATGGTTCCTGCACAGTCTGAAATAGCTTGGAGTTTGACTTTGGTATTTATCAGGTCTGGATAAGTGGGGGGAAAAAGAACGCAAGAGTTCTGAATAATATTTTATTATTTTATTCCTATTCCCATTGTCTCCGTTTTAAGATCCCTCTTAATGTCCTTAATTTAATCTTTGGTTCAAACCCCTCCCCTCAATGAATGCTCTTACTTTTGGGTGGTTTTATTTCTGTACTTTTTTCCTTCCTTGTGTCCTTTCCTTCCTCAATCCCCCCCACCTCCTTACAACCTTCTTTCTGTTCTTTTTTCCCTGTCCCCTCATTACTTTGCCGACTTTTTGCTTTCCTTCATCTATCCATTCTTCTGCTCTAAATCCTCTTTTTGTTATGACTTCCTTCTTCATTTTATTTATTTTCTTGTGCCCATCTTTTATATTGGTTTATTTTTTTTCTTTTGTGTGTCCTTCTTCTCTAAGTCCAAGTATTTTCTTTGTTATTCTTTCCCCGCTACCTTGTGTCCCTCCTGCCTTTTTTGTTTCCTTTCTTGTTCCTCAAACTTTTTAGATAGTTACTGAGATTTTTTTGTCCAACCTTCAGTCCTTTCTTCCCTGGCTCCATTCATTTTGTGACCAATAGTCTTCCCGTCTTTGTTTCTTTCTGTTCTTCCTTCTTGTCTTCCGTGCACCTTTTTCCAGGTTCAATAGTTGTCTCTTTTCTTTATGTCATGAAATGTGTTGAAGGTGGTGAGGAAGACGCTGTGGGCCGAGGTTGAGATGAAGAATGAATAATGAATTTAATGAAATTGACAGAAATACAAAGTCCAAAATCCAGGCGGCACAGAACAAGCAGAAGGCTAAGGCTCAAAACTGGTAGCAACTGGTCAACAAGAGATGTCTGACAAAAGACAAGACATTTTGACACAACAGATTAGACAAGGACCTGACCAGGAACAAGGAACACAGGTGGGATTAAATACACAGAGTGTAATCAGGGAACGAGACACAGCTGGGAACAATCAAGGGGTAGCCAGGACAACACACAGAAATCTAAAATAAACACAAAGAAAACTCAAATCCTTACACTTTAAATATATTTTTTCTTCTTTATCTCCTTTCTTATCTCTGTCCTTTCTCCATCTTTCATTCCTTTCCTTTCTTACGTCTGTCCATTCTCCATTGTGTCCAACAGGTCTTATGTTCTTCCTTCCTTGTTTCCTCTTTGTTTTCTATCTATATCACTTTCTCTTGTCCTTCCATGCTTCACTTTTTTCCTTCCTTCCTTGTTTTCAAACATCCATGTTTTCTTTACTCACCTACTTTATTTGTTCCTCCCTTTATTTATTTCCTTTCTTTCTTGCCTTCCATGCAGACTCATTCGTCCCTCTGCAGGTTCCATATTTAAAACTGTTTCAATATTTTCTTAATTTTCTTTGTAGTCGTTACCATTTTATGTGTAAAATTTGTAGGGTTATTGCATGAATAATGTGCAGAAGCCTTGCCTTAGCCCTCTTTGATGGTTTCAAATCAGTATTAAAAGCACTTAAGTTGCGAACATCCAGCCTGAGGGTAGGGAGACCCTTTTCTGCAGAGGTAAGCACCTCTTATTATGTTTAAAGGTTATGTCAGCCCAGGTTAAAATCAAACAGGTATTGTGTTGCATCTCTATCATTATCTAAATAGGAAGCTTGGAGGAAAAAAAGGCCTGTAGACAATCTAAAAGAGGTAACCTTGTGTTATCTAGGTGGTAACACCGAGCAGATGAATATTCATAGTGCCTTTCGTGTTTTTGAATCTATGCCTGCTTGTTGTCAGATAAAATGAAACCTTGAGGGAATATACCAGCAAGAAAATGCAAACTTTGATAACTTGCCACTTAACTATACAATGGAAGAAATAAGTAAGATTTCTGTGAGCAGAATAACTGTGAGGAAAAAATGTGACTCCAGGACGATGCAGCACTTTCTGATGTCAGGGCAGGATTTTCTTGCATATGGTTTTAATGTTGTTTTGCTGCCTTTCTGTTGTGATAGATGCTTGCTGTATAGTTTATGCAGGTTCTTTTTCACATTTTTAAGCCACTTTAGACACATTAGTCTGCCTTATGGCTGGTATTGTGGCTGAAATCATGTGGCATCACACAGCTGCAACGGTCTTTATAAAATGGCCGTTGTCTGCCCTGCACTTTTTTGATGCATGTATAAGGATGAGTTCAAACAAAATGGGGAAAAAATTGATAAATAAAATTTGATGCAAACAGTTGGTGTTCAAGTCAGAGTTTTATGTACTTTACTCAATGGTGTGACTCTATCGGGAAAACCAATGAATTTTAAAAACAAGAAATTGGTGCAAAAGTTCAAATGTCATACAGATTATTCAACCAATATTTAGTTTAATGCGCCTGGGCAAGTTGTAGAAAAACCACGCAGTAGCCATCAGCAAGGTTGTAATTTAATCCTGACTAAATACTTGATCACACTTTGGTGATATTGCAGCTTTGGCAAGTAATTCTCTTAGCTTGATATTAACCTACTAAGTCCACCTGTCAATAGGTTCATGGTTTCTAAGCTGTTGATTTGAGGTAAAGTAAAAAAAAGAAATGAAGATAGTCCCACTCTCGCAGTCTTCTGTCTACTTAATATGCCCATGCAATTTTCAATGGTACAGGCCGACTGTATGATGTTCCCTCCTGCTTTCTTGATAGTAGCACAGTGTTAGTAGCATCCAAAGCTCCACCTTGTCTCTTTCAAACATGGTTCTAAGATAATTCGATCCTCGTCTTTTTTACATTTGCAGGTTACGGAGAAACGTTTGGCTTGTACATGTACGCAGCTGCATATCTATTTTTGAGCAGAAATATTCTTACTTAATTTGTAGCACACACTCAGTTCATGCATCACTCTGGACAGTAGCACTGCTGTGAGGGTGACAGTTTATAAACCTGGGTCACTTGTACATTTGAGTAACTTGTACTTACACATAATTATTTGAACTGAAGACCTTGGGAGTTGTTTAGTAAAAGCATCAAAAGACCTCTAAATGTACAGTTCTTCTTATTAGATGCTCAATAACTACAGATTTCCTGCTGTTCTGAGTTTTGGTTAATTTGTCACATATTACCTAATTAAATATACATATGCAAAGAGAAACCACAGGCGTTCACTAAAAATTGCTAAATAGAAATGAACAAAACTCTTCTTGTCAGCTTAAGACCCATCTATTTAAATATTTGGGAAAGTATTTGTATGTCTTTAAGCCTGTACATCTTCTATTTTAAAATATTTTATCAACCTTTTAGTGTGTAAAAAGACAGGTGAAAAGCCCAGAATAAATGAGGCATTGGAAGTGTCTGGGAGCTTTCCGATAAGAACCGTCCTTTAAGGCAACAAAAAAATTGTATAATTTAAGCATACTGAGTTATTTTCCTAGCCTGGTTAGAATGCGATTTTCACTTAATACATTTCCGGGAACTACACACTATTATTCCCACAGAGTTGTCTGCTCTGGTAACTCTTAAACACTTCATGAAAACCAAACTGAAGCAACAATACTTTGCCACATTGTTAATTCAAACTAGACTTGACTCCTGCAGTGACTACATAATGTAATACTTACACAGTCACAAGACTACTGTTTAGTATTCATTCTCATAAATTTTCTCTCACTCTCTGAACCCCCTGCTGTACTATTTTCTAGCAGTTCTATGCAAACCGTGTTAAGGCTGTGAGAGCCGTTTTCACCAGCACTTATGTTTACAAGAAACTTGAACTAATAGATTATCAAACACTTCTGTCACATTTCAGCACAGACACATAGTTACAAATACTGTACATGTATTTGTACAGTATATTACTGTATTTGTAAGAGATATTAAAAATCTCTTCTAAATTCAAACTACAAGCCTTCTGCATCAGCAACGTTTAATGCTCTTCTAAATTGAGTCCCACAAGTGCTTCATTAAAATGTTAATATATATATATATATATATATATATATATATATATATATA
>CAEFZY010015963.1:0-11846 GCA_903066815.1 Brachyrhaphis roseni
ACAAACTCACAAGTTCAATGGATGCAAGAATTGTGCAGGTGATATCAAAGAAGGGGTCCTATGTTAACATGTAACTCTGTCTGTTAAGATGTTTTTGATTGAAATAGCTTTTGATTTTAGCATGTGACCACTTAATGCTGCACATTAATGCAGAATGACAAGAATGACCATTTGCAGTTCTTCATAATTCATAAAATGTTTAGAAAATCTGATGTGCATAAGAATTTGGAACAGTGCATTTTGAGTTTTTTATTTTTGAAAAAAATACTGTTCTCATGGGGAGCTTTGTTCAGTAAAGCCAGACAGAGGCTTTACCCCTACACCACAAAATGTACTCTTTACATTTTAAATACTATATAAATTAAATAATTAAGTTCAAATATAAGTAAAATACTTTAAATGACTGTATTTTCTGTTAAATTTTTATGGAAGTTAGATAGCAGGAACCAGCAGGTTGAACAGGGTAACTGTGAGCTTTAGCCAGCTGTCACTCCATTCACTTATGGCTAAAATGATGGCAAACTGTTAAACATGCGGTGCTTCTGCATCCACAAGCCTCCGGCTATTGAAGGAAAGCACAGATCAAGGACAGGAAATTGGAAAGATGGGAAGAGGTAACTAAAACCCAGACATGTGTCACTGCCTGCAGCAGTTTGCAGGGGACGGAGGGCATATATAAACATTAAGGCCTGAGGGTTGACGTGTGTATAGGTCAGACCCATGAAAATGCAAATGGCGCTAAAGTTTGCTGAATAATGTTATTAAAAATAGGAGCCAGGTTAAAGAGAGGATATAAGTGTGATCCTTTCTAGCGGAAGGAGTCTCAAGAAGAAAAAGCGGAAATGAAAAATCAAACTCATTTAGGTTTTAGGATTAGTTAATAGCTAATAGAAAAAATAAAACCATGAAATTTTAAAGTTCTGTCTTATTGATTACCTTGTAATAATACCATATCTTATTAATTTATGCGGGACAACTGTTACATGGCACCTGCTCATGGTTTTCATCTGTAGGTCCCTTCAAACAATTGAAACGCTTCCACCTCACTGGGCAGGTGGGGTGAAACCCAAACACCTAACGTAAGGTCTTAGTAGAGGAACGACAAATGTTATCCACTAGAACGTCTCATTGGTTTTCACAAGCAGTGACATGTTTATCCCCCCAATCAATGAACTGTGTAGTGTGACGCCAGTGGCTCCGCCCTAACTGTGCCATACTATTATAATACTGACCTATACCTGAAGGGGGCCCAGAAAAAGGTGTGGCACGGGTCTGTTGTATAGGAAACAGGCAGAACCGCACTGAGCTATGTTGTACCACTTGATCCTTGATCCTTGCAATGACTTCTTAATTTCAGCTGTGGGGTTGTAGCCTATAGTTTTTTCTTTGTTATAATAAAATTATACAAAAAGTATAAGTACATAATCCGGACAAATTATGCTCAGGCTGAAAAAAATGAAGCAAGCAAAAGTAAGCATCCATATTTTTTTCTACAGCTTCTATATTTGTGTAGAAGCCTTTATGCAGTGTTTTCAAGGTCATGAATAGTTGAGGTAATAGAAACAATCAATCCCATTAGTGAAATTATCATTCTCCAATAGACTGTAATGCTCAAAAATATTCAAATGCATAATTTAAAAAAAATATATTTTTCAAAGCTGTACATTTTATAAGGGAAACACATGCATAAAGACAGGCAGCAGGAAATGCTCTCATCTTTTAGCTTTTGAGTAATGAGCACATGAAAGCAGCAGCAGGAGCAGCAGCTGACTGCCAGAGACGACATAAAACTTTAATGAGGGTTGTTTGTATAAGAGTTGGTATCTGTGCCCTTAGCTGCACTTAGTGACCCGTTATGTAACTTACACTTTGATTTAGGATTCTGATCCAATGAAGCTTTTTTTTTTTTTTCCTCTTACTTGGTGTGGATATTCACCATACAGCAGAGTTGCCTCATCAGTACCAAAGCTTTGGACTATACAGCTTAAAATTGAATTTATTTAGATGTTTTTGAAAGTTGTGTACCGATTGCCCACATAAAACCACAATAAAATGCTATTAATATATAGCATTCATATTGTAGAGTCTGAGTGCTGCAAGGTTTGTTGAAACTAGCAACCTTCATGTCAGATATCTAAATTACCCAAAGAGCAAATATGAAATATTTCTGTTTAAACATTTTGCTGTATCATATAGAATGTAAGTAAACTACTGTGATTGTGTATAAAAAAAATTGAGGATCAAAAAAGATTTTGCACATATGTGGCCATTGAAAATTAGAACAACCTAACACAGCTTGTGTGCTTGCAAACAGATATTTACTATCAATTTTACAAACTCTTACAAATTGGAGTTATTCTATGAATAGAAAACAAAAACTGAAGGAAATGCCAATCTGGAAAATGTAATGAAAAGTTACTGTTGAGAAATAAATTAGGACACCCGCACATTTAAAACACAGTTTAAGGAAAGGTTTGTCCTCTTTGAACCTCAAACATTCAAAGTGGTGTGCTCCTCACCCTTGGTGGGAGAGTACCATGGTGAGATCAAAAGAGCTGTCTGAGGCCATTTAGAAGATTGTCACAGTTTATGAGTCAGGCATGGGATTAAATGAGGCATAAGGCGAATAGGAAATCAAACCAGCCATTTCAATATATAGAAAACAGTCTGTAAGTGCAACGCATTTAAAACCACTGCAATATGCCACGGATTGGCCGCCAAAGCAAGTTCACCCTTGGCGAAGATCGCAAGGTGCAAAAAGAAGCATTTAAAAATCTCAAAAGTTTCATCATACAACAGGCTCTTGCTACTGTTGAATTAGTAAGAAAAGACTGCTCAAATATAACTTTAATGGGAGTTGTGCAAGGAGGAGACCTTTGTTTTCTCAGAAAAACATGAGGGCCAGATAAAAGTCTGCCAGAGAGAACACTTCTTAAATAATAGTCATTGAACAGAGGAGTTGAAAAATGATTGGTTTGGACATCAGACCAGAGGACATGTTTGGATTAAAGAAAACATAGAATTACAGAAAAATATCAGAACTGGCTTTTAGGTGGCAGATTTTCCTAAAGTTGTTGCCAGTTATAGTACACATTTTAGTTTATATTTTGTTAAAGGAGTAAAACAACATTCATATTTGGTGCGCTTTGGTTCTGTTACATAAAGAAATACATTGATAAAGATGAGAGTGAAATGTAAAACATCAACAGAACAGCACTAAAAATCAACCGAAGGCATCCATTTATACTAGTAAAATACCACTTAATAATTACGGCTCTGCTTACGGCTTTGCTGTGCTCCTATATGTTGGAAAGGAAACAATAAGGACATAGAAAAACGTGCACAAATGGAATTACTGAGGTTCAATTTGACATATCTTTTTGGGACTTAGAGTCATTAATGATCATTAATGACACATCAAAACACTGATCATTCAGTTTTGATTTTAAAAGCCGGTGAAATCCCTACATTTCCTGCACTTTTTATTTTTCTCTCTGCAGAAAGTCTTACTCAAACAAAAAGGTATCTTAGAAACAGAGGAAAAAGAAGAAGTCCAGTCAAAAACATTTTTCATTGTGCTATTATTATTTTTAATAAAGCAGTTCTTTTGAGACTACCTCTTATTTGATGAAGAAATGAAAGACGGCCAAGAAAGCTCAGCTGTCAAAATCATGGAGTCTCCTATTTAATTAAGTTCTACTTTTAGCTCATAGTTTGAAAGGAGTCGGTGAGACAAGAATCATTCAATACATTTAAATTTAATCATCATCTTGTCCCCCGCCCCCACACCTTAAGGTTAAACACGACATTTCTTGTGTTCACAAAGTTTACTATCTAATTGGAACACCTAATTCAGTCAATGTCTAACAGATAATATCAGCCCAACAGCCCGTTTTTTTACAATTTATTTTGAATGTTTACCACTAAATTTTAACAAGTGACTATAGTAACTACTATCTTCCATGGTAAGATATAAACAAAAAAGATGTGTGAGCAAATTTAGGGATTAGCTCACTTTGGCACTCCTAGATGTAATAAGCAATATTAACAAACTTAAGCTACAGTCTTAGGCAACGACAGATACTTGGGTGGAAATATGCTGCTCCGATCCTACTGACTGATCACCTAATATCTCTCTTTGCCTTCCTCCATTCACTGACCCCTTGTTGTTCTTGTCAGAAGGAGTTGGGGGTGGGGGGATTTTCTAACAATAGGGGCTGTTATTTACAGAAAGCAATAAGGAAATGGAGAAAGAGAAGGAAGCAAAATATGCAGCAAAGGTCTCAAGAGCAGAAATCAAACCTTGCATTGAAGACCAGCAGCTTCTGTAGACATCCGGCACTCAGTAAACCAGCGCACCATGCATCACCCCAGATTTTTTCCACAAAACCTTATAGTAAAAGAAAATCTTCCCAATTTGCACAATTTTGCAAAAAGATATTTTCTTTTGCTGCTTTCTTTGCCACAGTAGATGAGTAATTTGCCCAGCAATTTAACCTCTAATTTTGTTTTGGTTAAAAAAGCTGTACCTTCCTGAGAAGCTTTAATTCTCTTTATCCATTGTTTATAAGTACAATATACTGTAGGATATTGCATCTTAAGATAATGGAAATATTACTTCCATAATCTAAAGCTTGGTAAACTTGTTTTATTGTCACAGTAAAGAAGCATTTAATCACAGTATTTTTTTGTTTTTATATTTTACTTAGAATTGCAAACTAAATAGTTAATCAAAAGTATATATGTGCTAATTTGCTATGTTTAATGGTTTTCTTACTGCAGTGTTAAAACTGTGTTGCAATTTGAAAGTTTTGAACTGTGTTTAGAGACACTATTTGTTGTTTCTGATTTCAGTCTTTTCCTTCTTCCATAACTTTAATTTCTTCCTACAAGCAGTGTTGCGCTGCTCCATTAAACACAGAAGTGCAGGTAGTACATTGCACCAAATGGGATATCTCAGTACAACTTTCATTAAATTCTATGCCTTTGTGGTTTATAAAAAAGACAAAGGAAAATCCTCTAGTCGACCTTTGTTGAAACAGCTGAGCTGAATTATGAATGTACCGGCTGACCAGCTCTAAGGTGGTGAAATACTGAAACTATTTTAAACATTCTCTAACTGCATCTCTTGGATAATAAGCACTTCCATTCTTCTGAATAATGAAATCTAGTTCGAGTAATGTAATGAATCATCGCATAAGGGAAGCTTTTAGAGTAATTTAGTCTATAATTTGTGTTGAGTCAAAGCTGTTTTTTTTTTATATTACAGAACTAAAAACAAGTCTGATGCATCAGGCTGGTGAAAAAGCACAAACTGCCTTTACTTCAAGAACTTTTCTCTTCAGACAGTCACCTTTTTTCCATCTGTGTATTGATGTTCAGAATAATGACTCTGTTACCTCTATTCAAGAACTGCTTTGAGATGAAGCTGAAGTACCCAAAGGAAATCCACACATGCACTGGGAGAACATAGAAGCGCCAAGCAGAAAAGACGGTTATTTGAGAACTTCTCAATTTGTGTTATAAGTTTCATGACTCAGTCACAAACTCACAAATTTTGCTCTTAGGAGGTTCTTCTTTATGCTTTGAGGCCTATTCTGTAAATCTGGATAAATATGTGTTAATTTCCTTCTTAGGTTTCACATAATATGAAGTACCAGATTAAGAATGTACAATATATCAGTTTAAAGCTCAGTGGCTTGAAATGGTAATTGTTGCTTTCAGAATCTTACAGAAGACGAGTTAGTGAACTACCGAACAAGATCTCTGTTAATGCAACAGAGCACCAGTACTAAGTGCTCAATTTCGTCTGATGTTTCATGAAGTTGGCTGCAAACACCTTTGTTTTCAAGTCTTCTCCTGTTCTCGGTTATTTTGTTTTAAGTTTTATCCTGACTCTGATTTGATGGAATTCCTGCCTGTCTTCTCTTTGTGGAAATGAACACAAGGTTTTTCTGAAGGGTTTTCTTTTTCTGTGTATTCTTGCTGTGCTTTTCTGTCCTGGTGGAAATGTGTTTGATTACCAACTTTGTCAGTCAAGATGTGCTGGTATAGCATTTGTAAACAAAGGGACTGTTCTGCAAAGTTTGAGCTGATGCTGAATCTCAGTATGATTTAAAAGAACCGCAGATTCCCAAGATTTATGTGAAGGTCTATTTTTTTTTTCTTTCTTGAGTTGTTTATTCATAGACAGACTGAACATACAGCATTCTGTTTTTTCTGTATTTTTTTTTCTTATCTTCCATCTTTTCGTATCTAAATCTGTACCAGTAAAGACTTATTGGCTCAACATGTCTCACATATATTGTATTTTAGATCCTTTCTGTGTTATTATTTTTACATTTCCTTTGATCTCTTTTCTGCTGTTTGTTTCTTTGCTTCCTGCCTTCTGATGTAAAACACCTTTACCTCAGGACACATCACCAGCACACAAAAACAACCAGCTTGAGATCTCTAAGGTGAAAATATGCATACACACATAAGTACTTTTTAAAAGTCAAATTGCTTACCCCTAGACCTCAATAAAATCTTTGATCTGGTGTTTGTGTGTATGTGCGTGCACATGTAAGCTTTGCATTTACACACACAAATATGTACATTTTGTCAGACTGCCTCGGGGCAGCTGTGGCTTAAAGTGTGAATATGTGTGTAAATGGTAATGACTGATTTCTTTGCAAAGCATTTTTGAGGGTCCTGAAAAGGGCTTTATAAATCTGATTTACAATACAATTAACAACATCTTATGATGACCTTCAAATGAACACATTCAGAGTTACATTGGTATTTTGTCTCAGTTTGTTTTCCTTTGTTAAACTATCCTTTTTTCACTCTGGCAATTCAAGAGTCTGGCTTTGCTAACTTACAGATAAGCCTTTTTATTTTTAAGCTTCAATAAACTCCTTTATACAGTTTAATAATCTTCAGGTACATTTTATGTTTTTAAACTATACAGTGGTGCGACACGTCTTGCTGATGTTCTGTAGATTTTGTTGCTATTCTCATGATTCTCCTGAGATATCTTTTTGCCTGATTTGAAGAATTTATAAGTTTTAAAGCTATAATACGATAGGTATACTTCGACCCTCTGCAACGCACCCTGACTTTATGGAACAGAATATTTTCATCCAAGCAAACCTTTTGTGTTAACAAAATAAAAATAGACTTTGTCAGTAATTTCTGAATGTGTTTGTGCTTGATGTGAATGAAAAGGGTTTTATGACACTGTGACGATGATATTGAAAACACTAAAGGGTTTTGCTCTTGTAACTGCTGAATCCAGAGCACTTTATGACTGGTTGATAATGATGAAGAAGTCATTTATTTCAACAATTTATTTAGAAGTACTCTAAAGCTAGTACAATCTTCTAAGTACAAGCGTCACAGTTTAAGCAAAAAAGATTAAAATATATAAGGCGGCTAATGGGATTTCCCAGTTTGTGCCATGTAGACGTATTTACATAAATGTCAAATGTAATTTCAGTACAGAAGATAAGAAAAACAAAACGACACCATCAATGTAGATAATAAGCTATATAGGAGCTAGAGAGAGAAAAAAATCTTTTGTTTTGTAGTTTATACTAGTTTTATAATGCTGCCTGTCAGATTGCCAAAGATGAGTGGGTGAAAGTCTAAAACAGAAAGCGTGGCTCAGACTTCAACTTTCTCATGATGATGTTCAACCTTTTCAGAAAATGTTTCAAATTGCAAGAAATAAACACTAAAATACAGAAGTGTACTGCAGTCATGGAGGTAACTTGATAATATATACAAACACGATAATAGTGTGCATAAATGTGATACTTATAGTGCATAAATGTGATAGTTACCTTGTATAAACGCGATCATTTCATATTCAGAAGGTGACGGTGTTAAGCTTTTAGTGCAGGCATAAAGAAGTACAGTGGCTAACAGGAGTTGGTCAAGTTGGAAAAGTTCATTTTTCCTCTGATAGCGATACACTTTGGTGCTAAGAGGGAAAACTGACATGGAACAGAAACTTGCTGCCCAATAATTAGACTATGGACAGGGACATTAACTTCCTTTTTTGTGATCTTGCTATTTGAAAGTGTAAACATTTGATTTTGTGCAACAAAAAAAAATCTAATATTTATTGATTTCAGATTAACAGGCAAACAATAATTTATGTGAACTACAATAATTCACTTTCAAAATATTCCATCCATATAATATGTAAAATCTTAACAATCAAAAACAGAACTATATTTCAAGAAATATATATATATAAAAAAAAAATACATGGTGTCAATGATTCATCATAATAACCTTTTAACTAGAATGGATTCTTGCTGTTTCTCTGAAGGCAGTAACAGGCTTCAGCAGTCTTACTTGTCAAATCAAGCTGATATCTCCCCACATTTAAAGTGTAAATTTCCCTTTATCGCCTCCACAATCTTTCCTTAATGAGCAGAAAGTTGCAATAACACAGAAAGAAATTTTAAATTAGTCTGTGGATTTGAATAAGTTTCCTGCTGTTATCAAATAAACATTTGGATCTATTTATGCTCACAATGGGAATTGGTCTTCCTTGTTTGACTCTGACAGTCATGATAGTGTTTCTTGTTTGATCAGTAGTCAATGCACACAATAAAAAAAATAAATGGTTTAATGGGTCTGGTCAGGCTATTTTATTCCCTGCTAATCTGTACAAAACCACAAAAGGAGAAGATGCAAATTGCTTAAAGAAACATATCTGGCAAACTTTCTGAGGAAAACTTTGTAAAAGAACAAAACTATTGGTGAAAATGAAAGACTTGTGCTTGGAAAATAAATGATGAGGCAAGAAAAGTTGTCTCCTGCCAAACAAAGTGGGAGACCGCAAAAACCACACACTGCAGATTCTGTGTTTCTGTATGTTTCACGGGCGGTGCTTGAATGTCTGTAGTCCTAACAAATGCAAGTTGGTCCTTTTGATGAAATATTTAGTGACAAAATATATGCACTCCTTGTTTTTGTTGTTATTTATTTATTTTCCTTTGGTGATCCTGTGGGTGCAACAGACTGTAACTGTGTAAAACAAGAGCATGAGCCAACCTCAAGCAAATCAACTCCTATATGTATTTTAATGGGTATTATAAACAAAGTAAGCAAAATATCACCAATGTCATTAATGACATGCTATACAATAATTAATGTAAACTAACCACCAATCTTGTGAAAAAGACTCAAAAATAACAGTCTTGTGTATAAACAGCATGTGGTTTAAACTTACAGAAGGGAGTTCTGAGAAGAGACAGGTACATTGAACCTTGAACCTTGACAGGTACATTGAACCTGGCACTTCTCAGGCCTTGTCTGGTTCTTAGTTTGCTCCAGCATCTTTCCCATTTAGCTAAACTCCATGACTATTATACGTATTTACTTAGCCCTCCTGCAGTCCTAGCTTGACACTCGGGAAGAGTGAGGCAGATGTCATGATAAGGAAATGGTGGTGGTGTCCTCTCAGCTCCCGAAACCACACACACAAAAAAAATAAAAAATAAAACGATTGAATCAACGTCTCCCAGGACTGTGGGACACGTCCACAAATGGGTTAAAATATTATTTTTAACACATATTTGTGAGCTAAATAAGAAAAATGACTGGTCACTCCATAAAATGCCAAATCAAATATGTTCATGGGCATCCATTATTATATTAATTACAGAATATCAAAAAATATTTCAAATACATGCACATTAACAAAGGCGTGATCTGTAGTGGCATGCAAAACTATCAGTCTAACCACTGACTATAACAAAATTCCCCTGCTTCCGGCAGCATAACCTTTTGCAACAAGTCACACTTCCTGGTTGGACAATGCAGACAGTCTCATCCCTGCTACCCTCCCTCTGACTAGACAGCTGTACAGGGGTTGGATTGACAGGCAGGGTTGCTATTGCAGATGGATGAATAATTTACTTTCATAACTTTTTTATTATTACCTTATTCTTTTTGAGAAGGTTGTTGTTTTCTGGACTCAAGTTTAAAGGCGAATATGTGAGTTTGCCAGCATACAGAGAAAGAACAATGCATTTTGCATCACTTGCTTATTTGGAAATTTTTTTGTGTAGTTTTCTGGTAACGTTTCATGTTGTATACAATTTTATTTCTTGATCAGCTGAAAACTGGAAAAAGCTTTTATTTCTGACATGCATTGTCTTTACTTCAGACCTTTTGTATAAGTTATTCATTGAGTGACACAAATTCATCACGCTGGGAACAAAACCGATCTTATTGATTGACATCTATCAATTGTTTAGTGTAACTGATTCAAAATGTAAGTCAATAGTGGGAATACATCCATATAATTTTTCTGATGTAGACAGATGTTACAATCAACATTTCTTCACCCTGGCATCCCAGTCTGCAGACCTCCCTCACCTCGCCACCTCCACCAGATTTTCCCAGAGGGATACAGAGACTTTTCAAAGATAGCTGTGAAATTTCATCTCTCCCACCTCTCCAAGATCTGCCCCAGGGTGTCCTCCTGGTCAGACATGTTTTTTTTTCGAACCATCACCTATGAGCCGCCTCGGAGGCACTTGAGGCGGATACTTCGCCCACCTTACCTCAGCCAAATGCCCCTTTCTAAGAGGATTTTATTCATCCCTAGTGTTGAGTTTGACGCATACAATAATAAAGCATGAAGAAAATATATGGAGAGAAAAAAGAAATGCTCATTTGAGAATTTGAAGGCTCACAATGGTTAAAGTATTTAACATCTCTGCAACTTCTCATAAATATTCTTTTTTTAATAAACTAGTTTCTCTCAACTGGCAGTACTATTAACATTTTGGAAAAGCTAAGCTAGAGTTTCCACTTTAATCTGATAGATAATTTATGGAGATAACTAAAGATTAGAATGATTGCAAGGAGCACCTCCAAACTCAAAGATGTCAATAATTCTTTTTTCATTGATTATCAAGAAGGGTATACATTATTTTAGGAATGCCCTTTTTGAATAAGATGTAAATGAAACCAAATTAATTCTTATTGTTTTTAAATGACACCCCTTGCAAATTCTCTTTTTATTTTTCAGGAGATACGTAGCTATATGCTTTTCTATTAAACACAATCTCCTTGGTAGAATGAAAATAATTTATAAATCTAAATCTGCCAGTGTGGTGTACACTGTAGCTGTCAAAAGTTAAAGGCAAAAATATCAGGACCTTCAGATGTAAAAATCATAAAAGTGTAAAAGTTTATTTCAAAATTATATCCATGTACAATGCAAAATGTCATGAAGTGTGGTGAGTAGCGGTGAGGGAGAACGCTGTAGACCCAGGTAAGTAATGATGATTTAATGAAAAAACAGAGAAAAACAAACTCTAAACAAGGTCCAAAAATCCAGGCAGCACTGCTGAGCAGAATCCAGGGCTCAACACAGGTAGCAACTGGTTAACGGTAGGACAGGAGACAACGGACTAGCAAACATCAGACAAGGACCCGATGAGGATAAAGGACACAGGTGGGATATAATACACAGAGGGTAATCACGGAAACGAGACACACCTGGGAACAATCAAGGGGAGACAGGACAACAGGGAGAACTCGGAGACACAGAACTCGAAAATAAACACAGAGAAAAACACAGATTCGGACATAAAATCCATCTTGTATAATTTAAATGAAAATCAAACACCTGTTATACGAAAAAAAATTAAAATCAATAAATTACTGTGTGGGCTGCACTGTGGCGCAGTTGGTAGCACTGTTGCCTTGCAGCAAGAAGGTTCTGGGTTCGATTCCCAGCTCGGGGTCTTTCTGCACGGAGTTTGCATGTTCTCCCTGTGCATGCGTGGGTTCTCTCCGGGTACTCCGGCTTCCTCCCACAGTCCAAAAACATG
>CAEFZY010015964.1:0-109348 GCA_903066815.1 Brachyrhaphis roseni
AGATGAAAAGTGATATCTTCTTAGAAAAATGGTCCCCAATTCAAACATTTATTTCGAATCACAACTGATGGAAATTACGATTGATAAATAGGAGATTCCTCCTCGTGTTTTTCATCTTTATTGTATTATTATTATTATCTGCCTCTTTAAGACTTTGGACAAACAAAACAGTTTCTGAAACATAACATATGAGTTTGTACATGTAACCTGTAAAATGTATCACTTGTAAGTTGTATATGATGTGACCTGCACTGGAAAATCTGAATAAAAAAGTTCAAAAAAAAAAAAAATATTTACATTTCAAATGTTTGCTTGTTGATGTTTATCATGTAATAAAAGTTTATAAAAAGCTAATCCAGGTTGTAGGCAACCCAGCAGTGGAATCTCGCATCAATCCAGTCTCTGCCATACCAGCTTCCTCTCTGCTTGTTTGTAGGTGTATCCGCTGTAAATTCACTGAATTCAATCAATTTCCTGCTGTTGCGACGTGCTCCTTCAGGAGGAGCAAATGCTGCAAATCAATGAGTCAATACAATCTGCTGGGTTTCCTTAGATAGAAACATTTTAGGTCAAATGGAATGAACTGAGCATACTGTACTACTTGACTAACTAAGATTACCTGCAATGTAAGTATGATTGAATTGAAAAGATTTTTTGTAAAGTGCCTCGATCTAAATTTGCTGTAAATTGGCACAATAAAAATAAACTGAATTGAATAAAGGGAATCCTTAAGATTATGAGAAGTTCCTCCAAGCAACGCAAGTTCTATCACTATAATGAACCTGTTCAGATAAAGACCTGCCACCAAATCAACCCATCCCTAGCATCTTGCTCTGCCACAGTGTTTCAACTAATCCAGGTTGTACACAACCTTCACAAATATAGACACTTTCTGTGGTTAATGAATGATTATTCCACACATTTGTGTATTTACATTCATTTTGTTCCTGACAGTAGAAAACCTTATTAGTCCAAGTTGTGTTAGTACTATTGGGGTGAACTTACGATTTGCAGCTTTGTCAGCTTCCCAATGTCAGGAGGAAGTAATTCAAAGTCGTTGTCGCTCAAATACAGCGCTCTAAGAGTGGCTAGAAAACAGAAATAAGATGATTGTGTATTAGCATTAATTTTCCTACTTATTCCAAATGAACATGATGCCCCATTCCAACAAAATCCGGAATGCTCCATGTACTTTTAAATTTAATGTTGAGCATTTTCTCAATAGTTTAAAATAAACTTTCTGAATGAAAATCCCCCTTTGGCTAGTTTTTTTTAATAAAAGATGTATCAGCACAGCAACAAATTACATGCATTTTCATGTAAAGAAATAGTATAAATAGATTATAATATATTACATGCTGTCATCTAGTGGATATAAAACAATACTACAATTAGACAAAATACTGAATTATTGTCATATCACATTGTTGACTGGTCTCTGCACTGTGAAGGCCGGTGCTCTCCTAACTGAGCAAGTGCAAAATGCATCTGACACAACTAGGAGAAGGAACCAGAGATACAATGACAGAAAACATGGCTGGTCAAATATTTGAAAGACTAAAAAAATAATAATAATGATAAGGGTAAAATAATTGACAAATATCATCCAGCATGCCAATTTTGAGCAGAAAGAAAAACTGATAAGTGCATCATCATGGCATCACCGTGACATCTGGATGCTCTGGGTCTAACGCCCAGAAAAAGTTTCCAGATTATTTTGTCTGGTTCATGATCCACATATCGTGTGGACAAAAGACGTCTGAGTGTGACAGATTAGCACAGCCAGACAGCTGAGAATATCCATGCAATAAAAACAAAAAGAAAAACACCATATTTCATAACATAGCTTGTGAACTTGTTTACTAGCAATGGCAATAAACATGATTCTGATTCTGATAAATATATAGCACTTTTATAACAACTGAAGGTAATCGTGACTTGATAGTGTTATGAAATGATACTGTGGTGCCTGGAAAACATAAAATATTGCTCTTATAAGGAACCCTGGTTTCTCAACATTTACAATTTGTACTGAAGTGTGATGTCTTTAAGTGCTAGACTTATGCCTTCATACATGATTTTAAAACCAAGCTTCATCAGGCAGATATATATAAACATTAACAGAGTCTGAGCTATTTATCTATTTATTATATTCCTGATAATCAGGTGGTGCCCAGACTTGGTCATTTAGATCCAAAGTAGGGCTGGAAATGATTGATAAATGAATTAATCTAAAGTTGATTGATCTTATCGATCAACTAGCGATTAATTGATAACAGCTGGAGATAAGCACCAACACCCCTCACAGCCCCACTAGGGATAAGATAATATATGGATGGATCAGTCGATGGAATCTCTTAAGTTGCTAAATAGGAAGATAAAAGATTAAAAGAATCAAATTTGTGAAACATGTAATCCCGCAGAACAGATAATACAGAAGTACTGTCTGTGAAGAAGACTGCAGACTCCATGTCTTTGCTGTCTACAATCCATGGTGATAGCAACACTTTGTGCCGGTAGTTGTGATTCCAATTCAGCTACCTTCCTGTTGTACTGCCCCTTTAAGGAAGTGGCTATTGTTTCTGAAGAATGTTAAAACTTGGCTCCATGAAGAGTAAATACTCACAAAGGCCCTCATCATCAGCTGTGCTTAATTGCATAATGCTTTTCCCCCTCATGCTCTGCACTTCATCACCTCACATGAGTCATTTTTGGCTGAGAAGTTGATGCTGTTCAGTCGGCAGAATGAAGCTGATTGGTTGTATTTCAAAACAGAACCACATAAAGTGCATTTTGTGTCCATGTTTTACGTTCCCTTCCTGGGATATCTCCACCATAATTATTTTTCCAACAATTGCCTAACCCAGATAATCTAAATTGATAAAGAAGTGCAACAATGAAGTATCTATTTAGACCAATTGTGTCATACTGGATCATATGCTCAGTGAGGTATCTACGTATACACTGATTGAACCTCTATGGTACAGACATCACTCACAGTCATGTTGAAGCAGACAAAGGCTATGTTCACAAAGCAGCTCTTGATGCTTAATTCAGATTTTTTTGCTGAAATGTGATTGGTTTTTGCATTTGTTTTGTAGTTTTTCATACTTCAGACATCTTTGCAAATGATTTATGACCCCAAAGCAACCTACTTGAAAAATTTAGATGTCAAACAGCAACAAACTGTTAACGGAATTACTTAAGACTGGATGCCTTTGAATCAGTTTAAAAGTTATTCAGCAATAGGAGCTGAGAGTATGGTCAAAAGATCATACGACGAAGGAAACTAATAAAAAGAAAGCACAACAAATAGCAGGGGCCATTAGTTGAGGATTGATTGCAAAGTCTGAACCGGGAGCGGTGGAATTATGATGTGATGAACTTCACTGACACAACTTTCATTATTATCATTTTTAGCCATTGTTTATGTTCAAATTTACTAAATCAGGCTTTTTCTGGGGTAGACTTATGATGTATTTTTCAAGGACGTAAAAGTACGGTAATATTAAATGCCACATGACTGATGGACTGCAGACTCTTTCAAAACTATCTGACTTATGCAACAAAGCACATTTTTGGGGACTTAAAATATAAGAATTTGCTCATTCAAAATGCCATAAGAAAGTGGGAAATGGGTTGCATATATGCAAAAAGTAAGTCAATAAAAAAATGGATTTGGATGGCATTTGCCTCCTGTGTGAACATCCAGTCCACACATAGATGACATTAGGTGCATCCAAAAAAATATTTTTGTCTAGGGTGTGTGTCCACACAGATCTGGCATTTTGGGAGACCAGAAACAATCAGTTTTGAAAACAAACCCCAGAGTGGAAAAATGTCAAAATGTCGGTTTTATGTTCATGTGTACATGGGAGCCATGCCTTTACTGAAACAATGGCATGTCCCTCTGTAACCTGCATACACCTTACTCACAAATAAACATGGTGTGCTCAGTGTTGTTTGCAAATGCTCACTTAGATAGAAGAAGTTTCCAGGCAGAGAACCAGAGTTCTGGTTCAGGTTGTTGTAGGTTAAGTCCAACACCTCGAGAGCAGGAAGAGATCCAAATCCTCTGGGCAAGCCACTTAGACGATTCATCCTGTATACACAGAAACAGAGCCAGTTTCAGAAGACTAGCATATTGTAAAGTTCAAAAATCATAAACTCTAAAGACCTGTTTCAGAAAGTGGGATAGACAACTTCTGAGTAAAAGGCAGTTACTCTGAGTAGACCTACCCAGCTCTGTGATACTCAGGGTTTTCGATTTGAGAACAGGAGATGTCAACTAGGTAAATATTCAGTATATTGAATTTTATGACTAACTGCATATTACTTAATATTCACATTTCTTGGCTGGAATTACTTGAAAGTGTTGTATTTTAATATCCCACTTGAAGGCCAGGTCTATATGCAAATACTTCATGCAATGTAAACACTGAGATAAGGGTGAATGGGTTTGTAAAATGCAGAGTATTATTAAAGAGATTCAATTTTATTGTAAGTACAAACAGTACAACAAAATGAACAGTGAATATACAATATTCATCCTAACAGTTACTCAGATGTCAGGCATGTTTGCCTTTAACAGTGATGAAAACACATCACTGTAAATAAAAAGTTAGTCTGTGCTGTGATGATCTGGCAGACCGTGGACTGATGGACACCGTACCAGTAAGCAAGGTTAGGTGCTTGGATGCAAGGGAAAGATAATTTAACAAAATGATATTTCATTAAATATTCTTTACTGCTTGTTGATATTTTGTTCAATCAAATAAAATCACCCACATTTCTTTTTTTGTGGGTGGGAAGAGTAAAAAACTGTAGTAGACACAATAAGACTTTAATTCTCTGTCAAATCACACTCATATTAACCTGGTCTCTGCCACAATAACTCTTCCGATTTTACAGCAGCAATTGTATTGCTGTCTTTGATAGTTGTATTTTAATATTCTCCTTATGATGTCACTAATATTTGTAATACCATCAGTAAGAAATAGGTTGTTATGTGAAATGAGACTTCATATTATACAATATAAGGACTGTTTTTGGAAAAAAAAAAAAAAAAAAAAAAACACTGACAGATTACCGACATATCAATGCTTTGGTGTTTGTTTAAGTTTGTCAACTAAATAAGGGACTTTTTTTTAAAATGCTTGCATTTTTACTAACCTACCACACCATAAAAACCCAGGTTGCTGTTTTTTTATGAAGCAGATGTTGCACATTTTATACATATTACTACACATGAAATTGTCCTAGTTTTAACCACAAATTGCATCATTTGGAATACCAGGATACCCTAAAGGAAATGCAGTCCTGATACACCTCAGTGTTCAATATACCTCAGTCTGTTTAATTGGTTTCTGTGAATGATGAAAGGCCTCAAACATGAGAAACTTAAACTGTCACATACCCAAGATTGAGATGTTTCAGCTTCTGAAGACTACTGATCTGAGTCGGAAGCTCTTCAATCTGGTTGTTGAACAAGTTCAGAACTTCCAGATTCTTCAGTTCTGAGATGTTAGGAGGCACAGCTGGAAGAGAAATGTTATGGACCCCAATTAAAGTACTTTTAGAACTTTATATCTCTGCAGCAGTACATATGTGGATCTGTGGAATTAATATTTAAAATCATTTGTGTACAATAATACACATCTAGAGGTAATCTTATGAGTGCTAACCTAAAGAATTTCAATAGAGGTTTTCCACCAAAGAGGCTCCAGGCAGGATTGTCATACTAAATGTTTTATCTTATCTTATATTGTTTGACTCTGCTTTGGTTTTATGCTGACAGTTTTTGTGAAGATACTCAATTTAATCACAGAAATATTATTTAGGCCACCTTAGTTTATTAAACACTGTTTGAAATAACTAATGGTGCTTGTGAACAATTCACTTTACTGGTCAGCTGATCTCTGATCAGCAGCACCTGGAAACCAGAAGCAAAACAAATTTTAGGGAGGTTTATTATGGAAAGACCAACCAGTATTGTAGAACTAAATTAGAAATAGTTAATGGATTCAGTGAACAAATACTTAGAGACAGCCTGTTAAATCTACTCATCATGTTTGGTTTGCAACAAATCCTTAGAAAAGCATCCAAAGGCCCTGTTAAACATCACCTATTAGAACTTCCTTCACACTTTAGACAACTTAAAGCCTTTGAAAATTTCTTATGACCTGACTTATTTGACAGATGCCTTTAAGGTGATGATGTGATATTATGTAAAATCAACTTTTTTCAGGTTTGTATTCAATTTTATTTGCCCATCAAAAAGATAGCTGGAGTGTTGCTTTGATCCTTTCATACATGTTTGAGGAACCTTTTTTGTAAATATATACTTATATTCATTTTCACAGTGCATGGTAAGCATCTACATTTTTGTTACATTGCAAAGGAAAAAGGAAAACATACACTGTGTGCACAATTATTACTCAAGTTCTAGTTTTGATGATTAATTTTATTGTTGAACATCTACTGCTCTCTGTCAATCCAAAATCTTAATAACCTCTCAAACCTGAATATTTAAGAAAGTAAAAGTGAGATTTTGGCTTTTTTTAAGACAATATCTATGTGTACAGGATTATTGGGCAACTATTAGCGTGCAGCATTATTATGCAACTGAATTCAAACTGAAAAGTTTCCCATCTCACTTGTTTATTGTCATCTGTTAAAGCGAGAATAATAAATATAGAACTCAAAATTGACAAATAAACATTTCTGACATTTAAAAAAATAAATCAATGAACAATATAGCCACCCTTCTTTTCAATAAGAGTTATAAGCCTTCCACTCATGGAGTCTGTCAGTTTCTTGATCTGTTGACAATCAACTTTCTGTGCAGCAGCAACCACAGCCTCCCAGACACTGATCAGAGATATGAAGAAGGGCCCACAAGTTCTCATTGGGGTTTAGTTCTGGTGAGGAAGGGAGCCACTTTATTCTTCTTTCATCTTTAAAACCTTTATTGGCCAGACACATAGTGGAGTACTTTGATGCATGTTATGGAGCATTGTCCTGCATAAAAATCATGGTCTTCTTGAAAGATGCAGACATTTTCCTGTATCACTGCTTGAAGAAAGTGTCTTCTAAAAACTGGCAGCAGGTTTGGGAGTTGATTTTGAATCCATCTTCAACCTGAAAAGGTCCAACTATTTCATCTTTAATGATACCAGCCCATACCACTACCCCGCCTTCACCTTGCTGGCTTTGACATGCCCACATACACACACTCCACTTCTGCCTGCAGTCTATTCTTGGTCAAATGGATGTCTATGTTGAAGTGCAACAGTGTTGTTGTTTTAGCTGATATTCCAATATTATTATTTGTTCCATTAATCCATTAGATTTCTTAATAAGTCCATGAAGGAGCTGAGATCGTAGTGATCAGTGACAAAGGAGCAGGAACCATGGAGAGTGCCAGCGACAACTGTGGAACTCATGAGGAGGATCTGGAGGTTGAAGCGTTTTGAGTGTTTGATGCCAGTCAAATGTTTCCATCAAAGCCGACACTGGAGTTGGAAAATCAGAATTTTGCTGCTGGACGCGAAGCGTCAACCAGTCAGAGAGACTCCGCTAAGTGACGTAGTCGCCTGTAGTTGGTGTCCTGCCAGGAGATGCAGGTAGATGCTAATTAGCAGGTCTTCAAACGGGGCTTGCATGAGAGAAAAATAGCCTTGAAAGTGACCCTTGTCAGTATGCAGCTAGCTTGAGAAACTCACCAAACTCACAAGACCTCTGAATTATCTGGTGAATTCAAGCACAGTGCAGAGGCACCTGACGACAATAGTCTCTTGCTTTCAGTAAATAAAGCCAAGACTGCCCAAGGATTTCATCTATCATTGTTCAAAATGAACAGAACGAAAAAAGGGCAAAAGTCAAGAGGGTCTAGAGCAAAATGTCAGGCGTCTGACATCAAAGTGCACAAGTGTCCAACTTGAGGCGTTGGATGGTTTTTGACATGTAAGACGTTCTGACTGAGAGAAGCATAAGAAACACAGAATAATAATTAAACTATAATCAATAAATCAAATCCCAAGACAACCAAGGACCTGAAAATAACTTTGGTAAAAGAACATAATTATTGTGTTAAATAGTTATAGCACAACAGTTGTGCTAAATTAGCACAGGAAATATGTTGAATTTAACACAAAAAGTGTTGTCCTTATATAGACACATTACTGAGTTCAGTTTTGACACAGATTGTGTTGATATTAACACATCTGTGTAAGAGTGTACATGCATGTTAGTAGTTTAGGTATAGGATTTATTGGCTGAATGTTTTGACAGTAAAGTTAACTCATTTTTATTAACACATAATACTTATTTGTGCTTGTTCTGGTGTATGTGTGCAGTGCTTGCTGTCCATTAGCATTGAGTTAATTTCTTTAAAATAGAGTGAACATGTTGTCTAATTATACCTGATTATCAGGTGGTTCCCTGACTTGCTTTTAATAAATGTCAAATTAATTAATTTATTTACTTTAAAAACAGGTTTGAAGCTGCACCAAAAGGCTGTACAAAAATGATAATGAATTAACTAAAATATTAACTGAAGAATTAACTACAAGAAACTTTATTTCTATTAAGAAATTCTATTAATAATGAATTATTAGTCATAATTATTAATAATTCTATAAGCCAAACATTTTTGCAATCCCTGTTACAGTTACTGTGCAGCATATCATTCTTAATTGTGTTTTCTTTAAATATGATGAAGGATATTTCCATACTATTCTATGTCATCTTAAAGCACTTTACAGAAAAAAATCTGTCCAATCATACAGAAAGAATTTCAGTCAATTACACATATTTCAAATAGATCCTAGTTATCAAAAAATGCAGTCAAGTTCAGCCTTATTATTTAAATTGATTTTAAAATATTTTCTGTCTTCGGAAACCCAGCTGATTCCAGTCACTGACTCACTCCTGCAGGATGAGTGTTGTACTCTTGGTTCTGTTGGAGTACTGACCAAGAGTACTTTCTTTGGTGAAAATCCTAAAGGGCTAAATGGTAGTAGCAGTTTAATATAGAGGAAAAATAAAGCTACAGAAATAAGCTTGGAACCAATTGTTCAGTCTGAAATAGTTCATGGAGTAAGTCACAGTAAATATCAATTTGCTGGAAGGACAGCGGGTTGAACAGTGGAAGATGAGGCCAAGTGCTGGATTGGCCTAGTCCAGTCCTTGAGACCTACCATCCTGCAACTTTTGAATCCATCTATGCTCCAGCACACCTGAATCAGATGGCTGAATTTCCTCATCCAAGTGTTATTCAACTCTGCACAGGCCTGGTATTTAGCCATTCTTTTTATTCAGGTGTATTGGAGAAGTGATTCATTTAAAAGTTTCAGGATAGTAGCTCTCCATAATTGGACCTGGCTAAGTGTATCATCTATAGAAGGAGAACATTATTTTTTTAGCAGCATTATCTCAGCCAATCACCCCCTGCAGGAAGGAGTCACAGCTAAACATAACGCCAGACCAGGAATAGCTTCTATGAAGTGAAAATAAAATGAACACCTTAACAAATTTTAAGGCAGCGCTTAAGGTAACATTAAGGTAACCCTTTTCTGTCACTATGTACATAATAAAGTGGCCGGTGATGCTACAGAGTATGTTTATTGTGCAACATAGAAGTTGACTTCATGTAGTAATAATAATAAAACAAAAAAAATCAAATCAGTAGCCTATTTCCTATAAAGCAAATTAATTGGTCTTTTTCTGATTATTAATCATGTACTTTTACTTTCTGATTAGGAAAATTTCCCTAATCTCTTTACATCTAAAACTCATATTAAATTTTGTTTGATTGCCTTGACATTACCTATAGAAAAATCTTAGAAATCATTAATAATGTTTCATCCAAAGTGGGTTGCTCCAGTTTCTAACTCTAATGGTTATTTCTGTTGCCCTAATGCTACGGAGCCCAGCCTGCTATATATTGCTGTGATAGTTGAACAAGAAAAGTGTCTGCAACGTCAGAGATGTTGTTAGCTGCAGATCTTAAATATCTGGTCATGTTCTGTTGTTCTACCTTAGTTTAGAGTTACGTCATTGTGAAATTCAGGCAACTCTAAAAGGCAAACCCGGAAAGTCAGAAGCAGTCATCTTCTGGCAAGAGGAAGGCTGAACACGTCAGGGCCTCATTGTAGTTGAAACGTATTTATTTATTAGGCAGGGATAATATACATTATTAATATTGCTGTAAATGCACAAGAATTAGTCAATGAGTTATTTTTATAACTCATTGACTAATGAGTTATCAAAGGTAAAAGTTTTTACCTTTGATGTCCTGTTCAGAAGACGGACCAAATTAAGACCTAAATATTCAGAAACCCGAGAAAAGTTATCAGCCCTTATGTTCAACAGAAACTGTTGCATAAAGTCGTTGTGATTGTTTTACATAAGAACGCTTCGAGAGAACCTGATCAGACATGGGCCTCTATGAGGGGAAGCTACCACTACTGTATTACAGAATGCCAACTATTGAGCAACGCTCCGTTGAGGAGTGGTGCTCTTGTAGTTTCAAATGAGGTCAAAACCTCTGCTCAAAGGTCTGAAATGACCAACCAGAATTTAAATATATCTACCACAGTTTGGTTTACATACATTATTTGTAAATTCAAATTAAATGCATCATTGTACAATCACTAAAAAGTCAGAGAGAGAAAAATGGTAGTGTTATTTTTTCTCTAAAAAGTTATTTTGTGGGAACGAGTTTGGTCTTTAACTGGTGGGTTACTGGTTTGAAGTTCTGTTTCATCTGTCTCTGCATTTACAGGGGAAGCTTTACGTTAGAACTTTAAAATGATGGGCTTCGACCTCAGGTTACGATGTTTTTTACTCCATAAAAACCTGAAACTTTAACACACCCCTGAGAGCTGTATTTACATCTACTGTTAAAGACAGTTAAACTTTGCCTTTATAAATCCTTTGGTGCAGTGCTTATCAAAAATGCTCCTGATTCATTCTCACTGGTTTGAGTTCTTCTGCACAGAAAATTTGTTGTGAAGAAGATAGCAAGATGTAGAGTGAGAAACAAAAATCAGGAGATGAACAACAGGAAGTTAGTGAAAGAGAGATGAAAACTGAACATGAGAGAATAAAAAGGAACAAAAGAAGCAATGGTCTGAAGTGGCAGCTAAAAACTGAAATGTTCCACTTCAGATTGTCACTTCACTAAGAGCTGGTGAGGTACGAAGACAGGAGGAAGCAGGGGGAAGAAAGTCTTAAAGCAATATCCTTTGGCAAAGAACAGAGTTAAGTGTTCACAGTGAAAAAAGAAAAGGAACGGCTGATTCTCCTTGAAGAAGCAGTTACTATGACAACCACTTCTTTTTTCGTGTTTTATTACCCCTACTCACCACACTCAGGCAAACAGGTAGAACTTAGCATCAGTGCATCAGGTTTACAGTGGTGTTGAGCCGGAACTGACCTGACAGGTGTTATCTAGACCAGGACTGTTACTAAAGAGGTGAAATATTACATGAATAAATATATGCTTTTATACCATATTATATTCTCTGATTCAACTTGCAAAGAGTTGATCAGCGAATATAAGCAGAGTTTGATTTCTGTAATGAGAACAAAGATTTTTCCACTGATTTCTGAGAAGGGTAAAAATCTTGTCTTTTCTTCTGAGCTGTGTGCTGGGATTTGGTGCATCTGTGTTTCTCCTCCTACCTCCTTTCTGTGGGGTGAGTCAGTCAGGTGGAGCTCCAGCTCATCTTCATGAAGCCCACCCGATCAGCCTTCCTTTCTGTCTTTACTTTAAATCAGTCTTCCTTAAGGGCCCTGCATGGTTGAGTAGAACAGCTGAAAATAGTTGTCATTTTCATATTTGCGTCACTTTATTCTTGTCGCCCCTTCTTGTCACAATCTCCCTGGTGAACTCATTGGCCACAGCTGTTTATGAAACTACTGTGTGATTGATCTGAAATTCACAGCTAGGACTGATCATTGGTGTTATGGAGATATGATTCCTCTGTAAGTGTGTGCTTACACTGCTGCTCGTGTTAGCATGGTTATTTAATCATAACCATGTTATGGTTATGATCACATAACCATAACATGTAAGGCTGGCGATAGTCACACATAAACAAAAGCTGGTTAAGCAGATCAACACTCCTGAGAGAGATAGCAGAATGAGGAGAGGATAAAAGCAGAAGTCGCTACAATCTTTACTTCACTCCGTGTCACCCTAAGGTGAGCTGAGTGGAGCCCAGCGCTGGATGCTGAATGTCACTCTGTATCTGTTCTTTTCATATGACTTTAACATTTGACCATTTTCAGCATTAAAACCTGGTTTATACTTAACCAAATCTCATTTCTCAAGGTGATGACACTTAGGCGTTTTGGTTGGGTCTCAGAATTGGTAAACGGACCTGGATGCTGCACAGAAGGGAACATGTGTGCACTATAACAATATTACATTTACCTGTATTTGGCCATTGGCAGGTGCCAATTTCCACCTCTGGTAGAGCAGCTGATGGTGTGTTGTTGGAATGTGTGTATGTGAAAGCCTTCAGGGTGTCGCTGCACCCGTAGCCTCCCTCTGGTCCCTGGAAGTGACCTGTGCAAGTCCAGTGTGTGTGAGGAGGGGGACGAGCTGCTGATGTGTGTCTCTTCCTGTGTGCAGGCTCTGCGGGTCATGGCTAAGATCATGAGGGAGTGTTGGTACGCCAACGGTGCCGCCCGGCTCACCGCGCTCCGGATCAAGAAGACGCTGTCTCAGCTCAGCCAGCAGGAGGGAATCAAGATGTAGACCCAGCTCCCAAACACACACACTCACACACACATCTCTGACTGGGATCTATACCATTAGCATTACACCATCTGTGTCCTGACGAGCCCTCAGCCTGTCCTGAAGGGAAGCTGAGGACATTTTGTGTCTCATTCACCGTCTGAGGAGGCTGGTCTCCTGCTAGACAGCTGGACTGATGTCTAGTGGAGACATCTGATGGAGGAGGTCTGTGCCTGGGGGGATGGTAGAGATGTGTAAGGAAGCCTCCTATTACTGATGTTTCATTAGAGCATCCTCTTCAATCATCACCATAAACCTTTCTGGAAACAATTCAAACCTTTCCCCTCAGTAGGGCTGCAGCTCTGGAGATGTTAGGGAAAGAACTCGTGATTTTGTAAGTAGCATTGAATGTGCTTTTTATTGGGACACTGACCTTGTATCATATCGTTGCTATAGCAACTCCCAGGAAGCCTAGAGTGTCATCAGCTTGTAAGGGATGTGACAGCTGCTCCACAAACTACTCTGTGTGGCCACTGAGATGCATTACAGGACAGGAAATATTGCATTATTTTACTCAATGAGCCAGTCAGCACCAGTGTCCAAACTGGCGGAGTTCCTCAGGGTGCCTGGGTCATCATCTGTTTCCCCAGATGATGACCCATAATGCATGCCATGCCATGATGCATCATGGGAAGAATGGAAGGAACAGCAGCTGTTTGGGTCAGCTTGATTACACATGTTCCAGTCAAAGAGCCAGACACTGAAAATACCCAATTAATTCTGAACAATAGATTAAATTGTTTTATTTATTGCAGATAAACTACTACAGTAAATAGTTTATTGCAGCAAATAAACTACTATTATTTACTGCAAACAAAATCCTAAGTGCAGGATGTTGGCTGCACTTAGAAGCCAACATCCTGAGCTTTGATACACTTCCTTTCATTTGAATGAAGAGTAAACAAAGCATGGATGTTAGTGGTGTGTTTGATACTATAATCTATTTTAGTGTTAGATACAAACATCAGAGAACCTGTAAATGAGCAGAACCCTCTGACCTGCAGGACATTCTCACTGCAGCTTTAATTCATAAACTACCATCTGACACTTCAAAGCAAAAACATATACAGGAACTGATTTTACTTCAATCAGAAAAGCAACAATTATTGGTACTGTTGCTGAAATGATCTCAAATATTTTATGGTTACAAAACGGATATTTGTTAGTTATTCATCCTACTAGAATATAAACATCTGCTGAGCTTAACTGTAGATTTCAGATGGCCAGAATATGATTGTTTTGCTACTCAGCTCTTCACCAAGCAGGTGTTACTGGATTAGCTAGCCAGCCCTCACCTTGGTGGTCCACTCTGAGCTGGTAGCTGTGGACTCTCTGACTCTCTGACAGGCTGATGAATGCTTTCTCTATTTATTCTAACAGATTTGAATAGGGATGATGTTTGCAGCCCTACTGTACAGTTTTCCTACCTTGGATGGAAACCTAGGGGTCCCATCAGGGGCCCGATGGTCAGGTTGTGATGCTAAAGCTCTTCATCATGTCGTCACTCAGTCATACAGGTGAATTTAATTTATTGTGTCTGTTTTTGGATTTTCTTTCTGGTGGTAGGGGACTTTTTGTGCTAAACTGAACCGGACATGGTGACCTCATTCATCTTTGGTGAACATGCTGCAACATATGCAATATACAGTAGATAAATGTGTCTATTTTCTATACTCTGCTCTGCTAAAACATAAACAGCAAGACCAACAACAATCAGCTGCCACCATGCCTTCCAAGCCAGCCGGAACCGGAAAGTGCCAGTGCTTTAAAACCCAACTCCTCTCATGTCGGCTGCTGTGGCATGCTTGTTTTCTGTGTGTGTGTGGGTGTGTGTGTGTGTGCTTGTTGGATATACAGTGAGCTTCTACTATGCACACCCAGATGTAGGGACGGGTAGCAAAAGGAAACACATACAGCACACCATCCCTGGCAGCGTCCACACCCGGCCCGCCGACGCTCTGGTGCCATTTTATTAGAGACAGCTCCCCACCCCATCACCTCGGCAACCGCTCATCACCCAGCTCCTCCTCTGCTCTGCAGCGCCTCCAGCTGGCTGCTCTTAGAAAAAATAACAGCCACACATTGTCAGTGGCACTCAGAGACTTGGAAGCATTATTGATGTTTCCCTATAAATGGATTCTGTTCAGAGTTTTCTTTCTTCAACCTGGAGAAAATTTGCAACAAGAAAGCAGTGAGGTAGATTCAGTCAAAGCAACCTGATATTTACTAAGCCATAGGTTTTCCAGGTGTTTGTTATTTTCATCTTGCTTTGTTGCATGGTGTTTTTCTACCAGAATGTACATTTATGATTCATAGAAAACAACCTTGTTACTTCAGCTGAGCAAGCCTTAAGGGACCAACGCAAAAGAGTCACTTTCTGCTCTTAGAATCTTTTTTTGTTGTGATTTTTCTGAAGAAAAAAATAAATATATATACATATATCTATCTATATATAATTGATTACTATAATAAAGGTAGTGTTGTATGTAAAAGACAGAAGATGTATATGTAGCACCTGATTTAAGAGTTCGTCTGCCTGTTCCCACGCTGCCATGCAGATGAACTGATCCTGGCTTTAACACGGCTCCAAAGCAAGTCTCCAATCAGAAACAGGAAGTCATCGATATTCAACTAGTTCTATGTGCCAGATTGTAATTTTCATAACCAAACCAGTCTCTCGATTGTTGTTATTAATAAGTGCACTTCAGGCCCACTTCAGGTGCAGTCCACCTGTATGGCAGTGTGGGTCTCCATCAGTCTGTTTCTCTCTGCATTATTGTTCTTTGATTCATAATGTATTAATGTGCTGCTATCTGCCTCTCTGAGTGGACTTTGTGCTCTGGTTCCATGTGAATGTCCTCGTTTTGCCTGATCGAATCATTTTTGTGACATGTTGCTCGACCTACTTGGTCAGCTGGTCATCAGCGTCTCAGCATTAACCGTACACACACACCACACAGTGATGAGTCCTTTGGTTGGTGGCCCAACCTGCAGAACAACCTGCTTTCTAAGCCCTTGTAGCAAATGATTTTAAGAGATCATTGCAGATGTTTGTAGAAATAGATACAACAGCACCTCTAGAGGATGTAACATGTAACTTGTTCAAGTAGAGGAACACTGTAGAAAGCCTGATTTCTGCTGCTTTTTTTTTATTACTCATCAGCCATGGTTCCATCATCTATATTAATTATGGAAGACAAGACAAATATTGTTTTTTTCCACCAAACTGGTGCTGGCAGCACTTCCTCTCATCCTGCCCTGTTCTGTTCTGATACAACCTCTGTGGCGTATCAGAACAACCTCCCCATCCTACCCCACCCCCACACACACAGATATGGCATATTCAATTTTGAAAAGTATTTTGTGGACTAAACAAAAAATAGAATGTTACCGTATTAGAAAATGTCAAATGGAGGTCATACACCTGGAGTCAAAGTGTACTGATAGAGAGTGTCACATATACAGAAGTGGTTGAAGTACTTTTCCCAAATACTTGATGAAGTCCAAGCATTTATCTTTAGTTTATGTGGGTTCAGAGGTCAAAAATTGGAATTAAAGACGATGTCAGAGTATCCCTTTAAGAAGCCATGGCGTCCCCTGCTCTTAATCTGTGGCGACTGAGGCTTTACTTCATATTTATTCCATTTGTAAAGTCATTCTCTGGGAGATTAGCAACAACAAGCTCAACTCAACTGCACCTCTGGTATACCTCTACTAAAACAACATTCATTTTGTCTTAAAGTCACCAGCAGCCTTGTAACTTTTTTCCCCAAAACCCACGATAACTTAAATGTAAAGAGAGAGAAAAAGAGAAATGTTTTGCTTTTTACAGGAATCTCTCTGTCCTGTGTTCCTTATTGCCTTTCTATCTTGTCATTCCATGTTCTTCAATTGACTTTTAACATTTACCAGCTACTAAAGGCCCTGCCTCACTGCAGCCCTGCCTTCAGGCTTTTCTTTTCTAAAATAATATCATGGGAAGTGTTTGTAAATAGTTGGTGTCTAAACTGTTGTAGATAACTTAACCGGAATCTGGAAAAAGAAAAAGAAGTTTGGACTCCACCCAATTATGATGTAGTAATCATAATTACTACATCATGCATGCAGTATTTCAAAGGATTGCTTGGACTCAATATTTGGTAGTAAATATACTTCAAGTGTCATGACATTTAACCTCTGCATGTCGATATTATATTTGATCAGTTGGATGGACTCTAAATATTTCATCCTAACACCAGATGGATATTTTTAGTAGCTGAGACTGCTAAAGCTCTTAAGTTGTAAAGCAGCACAATAAATCCTCTAGAATGATGTGATTGGAATCGTTTAAAGAGGGTAAAAGTTCACTTTGGTTTAGAAGACATTTTGTCAAGCTATGATCTCCCAGACTGTCCAGACTTCTTTCTCTTCATTCTACCTGAGGTGAATCCTATCTACTGCAGGTCAGAGCTTATGCCGTAGCCTTATTTTCTAGAAACCCAGTCAGCTTTTCTTTGTAGCTCAGAATAAATGGTTAATAAGCATCCAGTTTACCTGTATGACCAGTACTCTTATGAAAATGTTTTTTCTTTGTTGTTTTTCTGTCAAGCAGATGTTTAATTAGATTCAGGTTGTTGAAAATAATGCCACACAGTATTTGAACATTTAGGTATTTAGTGCGGGAAAAAAAAAAAGATCACTAGATGAAAGTTATCCAGTACAGTCCTTGGCTTGAGTGGAATAGGCAGCAGCAGGCGATACTGGGATGACTGGAAGCAGTTGGCTAAATCGGCAGCAGCATGAAAGAGTAAAGCATCCTTCACCGCAAATATCTGGAAAATCTTTATCTGAGCCATTTAGTTATTTAAACCCCATAAAGCAGATGCAGTCAGATCAGTCTGGTAACAAATCAAACATTCAGGCCACAGAAAGCGTTCTCCCTTCCCTCTCTGGACCGACGGAGGCTCTGAACCACGCACTGACAACTTCTCACAGTCAAGAATGTATCAGCCCACTCAAGTCAACAAGCACAACTTGCAAATCTCAGCCCAAAGACAGTGGCATTCGCAACAGTCTGCCGCACGGGTCTTTTTTTTATGCAACCTCTGGGCAAGTCGGGTCCCTCCAGATCACACAGATCAAACAGCCTACCTATGCTAACACCGTCGACACACTGTGACTCAGGCCGAGTCAGGGCCGGCGATTGTTTCATTCTGTCCTTGTGGTTGCTGTCAGAGAGCCAAGGGTCGCTAGGTGGGGCTGCAGTTAGGCCGGTGTGGTGCCAGGTGTAGCTGAAAGCTTTATCATGTTTTATTTGGTGCCTAAGTTTGATGAGTGTTTTACTTTTCACCTGGAAAGAGGATCGCATGTAATTATGTGTGATTGCATTGACAGCTTTATAAATGGCATCAAAAAGCTGACAAATATCGTGAAACGCATACAGCAATTAACATATTGAAAAAAATCAATTAATCAAAAAGAATATACCTCTGATTGAAGACCAATGTGTTTTACCTCACTGTACATATGCTTGATTTGTTTACTCCAAGTTTGCAACTATTCTCTTTTTGTTTCTATGAAATGCTTAAAAATGTTCTTTTTAATGGTACTTTCTATCGGATGGCATTGTATTGTGTCTGTATTGTTCCCCAGCAGTATACTCTTCCTCCTTTCCCACTGCTCTGTATATGATCTGTTGTGTTCTGCGTGAGCTGTACAGTCAAAGTGCTTTTCAAATGTCTAAACCCCTGTCTGAGCTTTGGGTACAGTAGCCAGATTTCCTCTGTTGTTTTTTTTTAACCAAGAAAAAGAAAAAAGCAGGAGAGTGTTGGAGTAGAAGAGGCTAAAGGTGATGGGATGGACTGATGAATCAGAAACCTCTCAAACTGTCAAAGCCTCCTCACCTTCAAACTGTTGGATTTTTAAGCGTATTATCTAGTCTTTTTTTTCTAATAGCGTGTACAGATAAACGAGAGATCAACATAGGAACTAGAGGATTGATAATTATGTTTATTTCTAACATAGCTGGAGTAGAAAATGATGTGAATAAAGAAAGTTTCATTAGACCGTTTGTTTTTGGCTGCTTTATTTGTCTGGTCTGGTTATACAGGTCAGTAGTTTTATAATTCTGCTGTCCAGCAGCTTCCTCAGCCTTTACAACACCAGTCTGTTCTTGGTGCAGGAACAACTTCTTATGAAAGGTTGGCAAGGGAATTAAATTTTTATTTATTTTTGAGATGCTTAGCTAGGAAATATTGGTAAATATTACAAATTAAACACTTTTCATGAGACCCTATGAAAATCAACAGAAAATTATGGGTCATTTTTATAGACTTGTGTTACATCCAAAAGGGGCACAAAAATTACTTTATTTTAAAACGCTTCAATTTTTTTTTTGGTTCAGCTGCTTTGACTTTCTGTGAAGAAAAAAAGAGAGTTAAGAGTATAAAAGGTATTGGTCTGGATAAATTCTTATGCCACTATTAGAGTCCAACTCAAATACATCTGTATAAGGCATTGACCAGAACATGTCCCTCAGTAGTTTGGCTTCATGCAGATCCATCTTCTGTGGCCAAAAGGGTGAAAGTGAGACTATTAAAAAATGGAAACATGCATCAGAATGTTAAAGTTGGGAAATTGTCACTCTCTGTGTCAAACACCAGTTCCTTTTATACCTTGTGTCAGTGCTTATGCTGTGCTTTCAGTGACAGCTCTGCATTTCAAAATTTTGTCATAAATGACAGTGACACACTCTTGCAGTTGGTGAAATCCATAGCTGCAGATGGTGTGACCCCAAAGACATACTTGCAGAGGGCAGATCTGCTTAGTTCAATATTTGCAAAAACACAGTTGAGGTCTGGCACCCACCAAATCGAAAAGTAGTTTAGTAAAACGTGACCCATTTAAAATGATTCCTAAAAAACCATTTGAAGCCACTACCAAAATTAACCATTTGTAAAGGGTAGTTCTTACTGCTGAGTAAAAAACATTATTCTCCAGACCCCTGTGGAATTTCCTTTCCATCCACATAAGCTTTACGTCCCACAAAGTGGGCCCCCTTCCCATCCTTACAAGTGTTCAGTGATAGGCCACAGAGCAGACCTGGCATCTTTGTCATTCTTGGATAGGTCTTCACTGAAACAAAGTTTGTTCTCTCTCAGGCAGATGTTATTTTTTGCACTTCTCCAGATGATGTCCCTCTCACTGAAGTTCAAGCAAACAGGACGGATGTTCAGTTTTATATGATGACAGGCTGATCTTTTTATCTTCTACGCTTAGAAAAAAAGGTCCACTTGGGGGAGCTATTATCTATCAAATAACTACTCAAAATCAGCAATGCCATTCTTCTCCACTAAGATTTTCATTTTGGTAAAAAAAAAAAAAAAAAAAACTTAATTTAAGATGTAAAATATAAACCATAAAGTCAAAAGAAAGTGATCATTTTCTTAAGAGTGGTTCTCCTGTTCAGTCGAGGCATGAATTCCTCTTAGTCCGTGAAGGTGTGTTGTGACATCTAGCTCCGTGACATTACCAGCAGGTGTTTCACATGATGTTATAGAAAACATGAGTAATGCACTCGGTATTGTGACTTCAATTTCACTGCATATCAGAACTCAGTAGTATTAATGACAATGGTGGAAGAAAGAATGGATGTAAAGAACTTGGTTTTCATAATGATGGTGAGGAAACAAGGGTCAATATTAGAGATAGTTCTGAATCAGTAATAGACTTCATTTTTAGTCTTGCAGGGATTAGTAATTCAAATGTTTTAAGAGACTCAAAGGCAGGGAGTGATCAGTGTCCCAAACTAATTCAAATTGGTTTAGACATTGGAAAATATGATAATGAAGGTAAAGAAAGATTGATCTTTTGAAGAGTTGGTTAGGAAAAATGCCAAAAGTTAGTATTGATTTGAATATTCATTTAAATATTTCTGCTTGTGAAGTCATTTTGGGTACTGGCACCGAGTATTTTCCGTCATCAGCAGCCATTAAAAGATCATTATGGACTTTTACTAAAGCAGTTTCACTGAAATGGAGTTTAAGAAAGCCAGACTGAAAGGGATCAGAGATCTGCACTGACTAAACCAGGATCTCAGTTGAGTTTCTTTAACTTTTTCAAGTAATTTACTAAGAAAGGGAAGCTTAGAGATCGGACCGAAATTGGAGATAGTACCAGGGTCCAGTTTAAAAGAGGGGTCACTACTGCTTTTTTAAAATACAGTGGGACGTACCCTTGGATGAGGGAGCTGCTAATTATTGACAAGATTGTTGGACCAATGGAAATTAGAGCCTGGACAAGCAGAGAGGGGGGTAATATTTCCAACGAACAAGTAGAAAGTTTCATTTGACCAATTAGTGAAGTCAATTCATTTAATGGAATTGGAACAAAAGAAGAGAATGAATCTGAACATTGAGGCTCATCAGGAAAAGTAGATGAGCTCAAAGGTATATTGGTTTTCAGGTCCATCACCTTCGTTATAAAAACTACTGAGGAACATATTGTAGTCGTCATTTGAAGTCAATAAAACATGATGTGCTGGAAGAGAAACAATACTATAACACTTTTGGATTATTTCTGCTCAGGTGAATAATACTGCTAAAGTAAGATGATCTGACATGCCTTGTTATAATCCTCAAGGAGATCTTTGAAATGTTCCCAGTGGACGACCAGACCAGTCCACTTCCACAGGCTTTCTGTTTTCTGACAAGAGCATCTGAGCTCTCGGGTGTGATTGTTTAACCAGGGTGAACAGTGATGAACAGTGATGAACAGGTCCACAGCAGCTTTTGTAAGGAGAAATACTGTCAAGAATGCCAAGGTAGTGGTAATTAAAAGAGTCAACCAGAAGCTCCACATCATCATCAGGAGCTGCTGTAAATAAAAAGAGGAAAGAAAACTCTGCAACTACAATATTGTCAATAAAGCGTCTGCACTTGCTGGCAACTTGAGAAGAAGCCTCCAAATAACAAGACATATTAAAAGAGATAGCCTTATGGTCACTAAAAACATCTTTTATACTTAGGTCATTAAGAGTGAGTCCATAAGTAAAAAACAAATCTAAAGTGTGACCTGCAGTGTGAGTAGGCTCAGACAGGCTGTGAGAAGTTAAAAGAGTCCATGATACACATAGTCCATAGTAGAGCGATTTATAGGATCATCAATGTGAATATTAAAATCCCCAGTGATGAAGACCCTATTTTATGAAAGGACAGCAGGACTGAGCTAGGGAGTGGGCGGGTGGACTGTGAATTTGTTCTCTGTGTTGCCTAATCCAGCCAACGCAGCATCACACACTAACACCATCTGTCACCATTCACATCGGGAGTCAGCCGCCGGGAGGAACGGCTACTGGTGCGGGTTCTGTCCGACTGGCCTGGTTAGGAGGCTGGGTGTCTTCTGCAGCCTTGGCACTGCGCCTGTGTGGGTGCAGGTAGATGCAGAGATCTGATGTTACTGAGCAGATCGCTGCCTAATCGTTCGGTGCGTTGAAAGCGGGAAAGATGCGGAGGAGGGAGCGACTCGATGATGCGGTGACACATGGCTGCCTGGACGCTCTGACTGCGGTCCCCGCGCTTCTTCACTCCAGCGGAACAAGCAAAGGCTGGGCATCGGGGCTCTGAGTGAGGCTGCCCAGAGGCTGACTGATCTGGACAGACTGTGACTGGAGCTGTGAGGAGGCATCGCCTCGGTAAGCTCTGCTCTGCTCCAGCTCCATCTGTTTCTACCTGCAGTACAGCATGTTTACAGCCAATAGCGTCCAGCGATCACACTGTAGCTCTGGTCAGTGAGCAGCCTCACAGTCTGTCATAGTTCTCAATTTGCTTTCACGTGTAAATAAAAGAAAAAGTAATCAATCTTCTTTTTAATTTGAAATTCAATAGATTTGAAGTTGGTGAAGTCTTGTTGAGAGCATAAATATGTCCAAGGTGACTTTCACTGCTTTATTTGGGAACTGAAGTGCATGTTCAAAGATCAACTCATTTATTTGATTATTTATATTATATATTTATACAAGTACCATTAGAACTTTTTCTAAACGTATTTTTCTTGTAATCACCAGGAATAGGCCACATTTTCTGTTTATCTATAAAACCTTTAAACCACAGAACATGTAATACATTATGATCGCAAATATTGTCATTTATCTTCTCTAAAGAAAATACATCAACTTCACAAGATAATACAATAAAAAATTAAAAGTAAATAAATTCGCCCTTTTTATTGCACAACTAAGGTTTTGTAAATCAGTAGAATTTGTGTTTAAAGCAATTTCCTCCATTTTAGACTAGTTAAAGTCTTTATGACTAGTTAAAGCCTATTTAATTCTGAAGTGTTTCTAAAGCTAAAGCATTTTTATTAATTAAATTCCAGAAAATACTAAGAACTCAGGCTATTTCCGGCCTTTAAAGAAAAGAACAGCAGCCTGAGGGGCGTGGTGCCTGTGTCCAGCAGCTCTGGGTCAGGGACAATGTCTGTCAACTAACTGGCTGCAAAATGATCATCCAACTAATGAAGCAGCTAAGAAAGGCCTGCACTTTGTGTCGCATCATGAAAAGCAAAGTGGCTAAAAGTGATGAAATTCTGAACAAAAATGAAAATTAATACACTTAGCACTTCTTTTTTTTTTTGGGGGGGGGGGGGGGATTTATGGATAAAAATTAACATAACAATTTCAAAGGTTATTATAACCAGAATGATAACTTTTAAATATGGTGATGATGGTTAACAATATTTAACTATATGTATTTTATTACGTTAACAATATTTAACTGTAAAGTGAAGTAAGTCTGTGCTCGCTTAATCTATGAAGTTACATTTGACATTTTTGTTAAAATTATGTGTAAGTATTTTTGATGCAATGATGTGATGGAAACTGTTGGTCAGCTCACACAACCCCCCCCCACCCAAAAAAAACCCAATATGGAACTTTGGAAGAAAATGAGTTTTTCAATTTACTGCAATGGGGATAAAATTGTTATAATGTGTACATTCACTTTTTACTGAATACTTTAGAATATTTACAAACTCCGCATAGTTAACTATAAAGTGAGTCAGCTACTGGAAGTAAAACCTTTTGTTTATAATATCAACGGCTTGGCGGGATTGAGTGCTGCTTTTTAATGTCTTTTAAATAAATTAATGTAGAGTAAATGTTATTCTTTATGCGCTGCAACAGGTACATCTTCATCTGCATTACAGCACAGTAAAGACTCCACACCTCTGGGAATGAAATGTGTCTCCCCCCTACAGCGTTGCAGAGGATTAGTGTCACCGCCGAGCCGCCGTAGTGATGGGAGAAAATATGTCCAAGCGGCTGAAGTTGGTATCAACTACAGAAGCAGAGATGGAAGAACGTTCTTTCCCTAACCAATATCCTGACTGGGAGCAGGGACTCGCTGTCTCGAGTGGAGCTGAGCTGGACTCTGACGAGCCGCTGGACGCTGAAGGAAAGGTGGGAAGATAAAGGCTTTTATGTTGATTTGTTTTATCTAGCGGTAGCTGCAGTTAGCTTAGCTTCGGCTATGATAACCTGTTCTGGTTGGTTAGTATCCAGTGGTTACCTTCTTAGTACAACATGCTGTTACCTGATAGACAACATTACTGTCATTGTTTGCTTTTTATTAATTCTTTAACCACTATTCCATTATGAATTTCAATAAACCGTTAATTCACCTCAATTATTTTTTTTATATTGTAAATTATCCTATAGCCTATTGGTTAAACGAAGTCTGACATTTTGTAGCTCTAAACATTTGCTGATACACAATTACATGTTGAAGACTTTGAGATACAATAAAATAAAAAAAAGTTACGTTTTTGAGTGTTCTCATTGGTGAACATTTATCATGTATATCTTATATAAGTCATATGAAAGTTCAAAACTATTGCTATCTTAAATAAGAATTTGGTAAAGGGATTACTAAACAAAATATATTTTTTAATAATGCACTGTTGGAATGCTTGCATGTACAAAGTGCATATATTTTGTTTAATTAAACAATATTCAAAATAGATTTGCAAAGCGATAGAGCAATTATAACTTCCAAGGAAGTGGGAACCTACTATTCTCTCAATGTGAGTAGAGGGTAGGTATAAGTTTATGTTTTTTCTTCTCCTTTCATTCACGATTTATTTTAGTTGTTACATGAACTATTCATATACATGGAGAGTGAAACAAATCTAATGAAATAAACATTCATTATTAAAATTTTATAGTTGCAGTATTGAGGTCAGAGCCAGTATTTCGCTAATGATACTCTAATGACACCCATATTTAATTTAATAGGGTTGATTATTTGATGATCTACAACCAACTTTTACACTAGATACAGTGCAGTCAGTCTACCGGTGATGCATGGTGTGGAAATGTATCCATCGATTTTATCGAGTGTCTTCATCTATTCCGCAAAGGTCTAATGATCAGCCACTGTCCCATGTTGCTCTGGTTTGACAGATGACCGACTGACAGACCTCCCACCAGGTCACGTTTGCAAGTGTGTGATTAACAACAGTCACCCCACTATTGCCAACTTATCAACTTTGTCACTATATGATTAGCGACCTTACAGACAAAAAAATTGGTATCCTCCAAAGTCAAAATTGGCAGGTCAGGTTTTTTAATAGTTGATGATCTGACAGAAAACTGCAATCGGTGCACCTCTAGTGCTAAACAACTTATAAAACACAAGTCATAACTGTACTGTACAATCCCTGTACTTGATAGCTTGCAGTATTTATTTTCTTCTGCTCAGGTTAATGCAGCATTTCTAAGGAAGGTCCAGAGTAAGATCAAAGATCTCCTCCAGCAGATGGAAGAAGGCCTGAAGACCGCCGACCCCCATGACTTCAGCACTTACACCGGCTGGACAGGTCTGTGCCAGATGAGCTTCTTTCTGCCAGCCGCTAAAGACGAGCTGTGGAGAAGGATAACAATATAGAACAATATATCCTAACCAGGAACAATCCCTGCCAGCTAACCTCCACGCCCACTGCAGCATTATATGTATTATTGAGAAATGCTGAATAATAATAATAATGAATTTATTGACAATGCATTAAGCTTTTTCTTGTTGAAGAGCACAGCTCACCTTGACGTAGTGAAGTTGTGGAGCTGAGAAGGTTCATTCCCTGATCACTAAGCTCCCTCACTAACATTCTTTCTTTGCACAAAATCACAGTAAGGAAATCAAATGACACAATACTTTGTATTCAGTACGTTTTTGGTGGAAAGGCTATGTCATTATCTAATGGTCAGACTAACTTTAGATCTCCAGGAAAACAGTCAAGCTAACACAAGGTTTGAGACACAACCCAACAGAAGAAAAGCTTCTCCAACTCAGCTAATGAGTAATGAGACTTTTAATGACTTGTGGAAAACTACTTACCTTACACAAAAACATAATAGTAGAAAAAAACAGCTTGGCAGCAGCTGAATATCACTTTCAGATATTTGTAGTAACAACAAACATGTTAAATTTGAGTTAAAAAGTTCAAAGTGCATTCTGTGTATGCTTCCTAAAACAAAATGAAACATTACTTTATTACCACAGAAATGTGAACAAATATCTGTTAGACAGTAATCATCCTGAAGCTCAGTTTTTTGTATTCAGGCTTAATAGAGTCTTTCCTGAAAAATGAAAGGCTCCATTAAGCAACCTGTCTTCTTTTAGAATTTATGTCTTCATTCTTATAATAAAGTGAAGTGAGCCTCTGCATCTTTGTTAAACTTATTTTATCTACATGTTTGACAGTAACTGACCTGCAGGAGTTGCAGCAAATTGCTTCACTAACACCTCTGAGATTTTTTTAGCTTGTAAAATAACACTTTATTTTTTATATTAGTTGTTAAGATCTCTTCATTAAAAAAATGGTGTTTCAAGCTTTTCTGCTTATCCTAGGCCATATACTTGAATTCATAAGCAATGTTACTCCAACAAATAACTTTCTGTTCAGGAAGTTGTATGAGCTCCACAAACCATGCAGGCAGACCTGCATGAAGAGTAGCTCTGACCTGCTCTGCATGATCATAACACTTTGCAGTGTGCCAGCTGTAGAAGATGTTCTCCTGTCTCTGCAGGCATTGCCTTATTGTACCTTCAGCTGTACCGCGTCTCCGGTGAGGCTTCCCACCTGCAGAGGGCATTGGACTATGTGAAGAGGGCCATGAGGATTTTGAATGGCCGCAAAGTGACTTTTCTGTGTGGCGATGCAGGACCTCTGGCTGTTGGTGCTGTGGTCCACCACAAACTAAACAACAATTCAGAGAGTAAAGACTGTGTGTCCAGGTGAGTAGTAGAGTATAGCTGCATTCACACCAGCCCTGTTTAGTCCACTTTAATTAAACTGTCGGTTTGCTGCTCCAAAAGCAGGAAGCGCTGGACATTCTGGGTAAATATAAGCATACAAACACACAACTCTAGCGCTAGAGAAGGGGTGTCAAACTCATTTTTGTTTTGGGCCAAATCAAGATCATGAATGCTCTTAAAGGCCCAGTTGCGAAAGAATCTATTGATAAAACCTATTCACAAACTGTTAAAATATAAATGAATTCTTAAAATTAAATACTGTAATATTACTGAACATCTTTTCAGGCCATGCAGGCTTTTTGTGCTTTTTTTTGCAAAAGCGTTTGTGGTACTAATTTGGAAATATTTCCGCTTATTTATGATGGCTAATAAGCCGTCATAAATAAGCTACATAGATCATAGACTATAATCTGACATCAGATTATAGTTGTCAGCTGTTTAGTACAAACAAGAAAGTTTTTGACGATTTTTGACGGTGTCAAAAATGCACTAAAAAGTGTGGGGATTTATTTATTTTGCATGAATTTCCATGCTAATTCTCAAGAAACTGATTGATACAGACTGACTAATATAATTTGGCAGTGAACAGATAAAAACTGCATTGATTTGATTGATATCATAATATTTTAGCACACCTAGTGTTTATTCTAGAATCTAGAGGGCCACATAAAAAGCTGTAGAGGACCGGATTTGGCCCACGGGCCTTGACTTTGACAGCCATCCAGAGGGAGAAATGGCTTGTGGTGTTTTGCCAAAGACATCATAGAAATTTTACAAAAACTAAGATGTGACGCTACTCCATTTTCGTTTACGTTTAGTAAAGAAGGAAGTTGTTCTCAATGTCTTTTTCAGAGGGTTTTGTGTCATTTCCTTCAGTGTTTCTTGGTGCAGCTGGTGGGGGTGGGGGGACAGGTTGCTTAGGGCATAGGGTTCAGTTGGTTTGACACAGTGCAGTGTAAAAGAGCCACAGCAGCTGGAAATGTAGCAAGTTTTGTGATTTTGGTCCTCAGTCAAACTCAGTCTACTGGAATATCAGGTGTTTTCCCACCTGATAGTCCGATAGACTATCTATGTGACAGTTCACTATGTGATGACTTTGATGAGCTGCATAATTTATCCACAACAGAAGGAATTAAATGTTCTCCTCATTATCTGCCTGCATTAAAATCTCTGCATATATTTTTGGAGTGGCTTTACTGGCCTTGATTTGAGAGTGGTCAGACAGGACAGTACGTAATGAGAGAGGGGGAAGACATGCAGTAAGGGGAATCAGGCCGGGAATTGAACCTGTGACAGCCGCGTAGAGGACTAAGGCCTGCACATATGGGTTGTGCTTTACCCCTGCACCCCTCATTTGTTATTTGTTAGTTTTATATATGACAGGTTAAAGGTGGAATAGCTGCTTATAACCTTGCTTTGGGCACCAAAATGGCTAACACTGGTTCTGATTTCTCACAGCCCTTGTTCAAATGTCAAAATAGTGAATATTTAGTCATAGCGTTCTATGCTTAATACTAAATGAATGCATTTTGTTTTTATATAGTTTTGTCCCACATTAAAAGCTTAGTCCTGATCAAAGCGTTTGGATCTCCTCCAGGCTCCTCCAGCTGCAACGCTCAGTCATCAGTCCAGACAATGAGATACCTGATGAACTGCTGTTTGGTCGGACTGGATATTTGTTTGCTCTGCTGTATGTTAATAAAGAAATTGGGGCTAATGCTGTGGATGAGGCAACGATTACCAAGGTGAGCCCCACTCACTACTGGAGAGGTTATGATTTGCACTTATCTTGCATCTTGCACCCATACGACTGTGAGTGTTGTGTGTGGGCGTGTGTATGTATGTGTGTTCACACATACATGCCTGCTGGGATATACTTGGCTCATTGTTTTGATTGTCCATCGTCTCCTAACTGTAGGTGGTGACGGCCATTGTGGAATCAGGAAAGAACATGTCAGCTGAGGAGAAGAAGACAGATCGCTGCCCTCTCCTCTATGAATGGCATAAGAAGCAGTATGTTGGCGCTGCCCACGGTCTTACTGGCATCTTTTACATTCTGATGCAGGTAGGAGAAACCACCAACCATAGTTGCTCAGCTGGTTCAGTTGTACATTTTCAGAAAATCTATAAATTATAAGGTAAAATCTGAAAGTAGTTGACCTGCTCACAAGTCAACAGGTCAGGTGTAGTTTAGTGAAAGGAGTTAGACATTGAGACCATTTCCATATTGTGTGAATGAACCAGGAATATTGTTCTTGGTTAATCAGAAGCTTTAGTCTTCTAATGATTCTCAGAGTAAAGCTCTGAGAATCATTAGAAGACTAAAGCTTCATTAGAAGACTAAAACTTCTAATGAAGCTTTAGTCAGTACTCTCCTCTCAGTACTGGTCCTGATGCATTCTAGTCTGCTGAAGGGACTTCTGGTTTTATTGAAAGTCCCTTTAAAAGGGGAATGGTGATAGTAAATAATCACATAATGAAAAAGACTCATTAGGACTTTTGACAAATCCATTTAATCTTGTTTTGCTTTTTCAGCAAATCAGTGCACAAATGTTACAGTAGGTATTTCATAGAACCAATACCACAAACTGCTTGCCAATTATTGTTATTAATAAGAATTTGAGACATTTTTGGAACATTAACAGAAGTCATAATGCTGCTTAATTTGATTCATAATAGTATTGTTTATATATAACAGCTGAAGGACTAAAATATAATTTCTTCATGTGAGATAATTTGTATTTATCAAAACTATCACACTTTCACAATATGATATAATGATTTAATAGTTTTGCTTGAACATTTACCATACCATACCATATCAACTTTATTTATAAAGCACTTCATGCACCATGAGGACCGAGGTGCTATTTACAACTAATCCATAACGGTCACTGCCCAGGTCTCCCTGAATGGCTGCTATTCCCTCAGTAGAATGATGCATCATTTCCTTTATGGTGAGCTTATTTTATGTGTTTGATTAAATGAATGTTTTACTAGTTTTTAGAAAGTTCCCTTAGCAAAGGCATGTTTTAGAAATGGGTGACAGGAGGACACATTTCCCATAACTTTTGGTTTCACAAGTCAATTAGGTCTATGTCTGCCATTACCAGTTCCTGTTCTGTTATCCTCCTGTGTAACCATGGAGATGCATGAGCAGTGACCTGAGTGTTTCTCTGTTCAGCCCGGAGCCAGGCTCCACCCAACCATGCTGGAGGAGCTGGTCCGCCCCAGCATCGACTACGTCCGCCACAAGAGGTTTCGATCCGGGAACTTCCCATCGTCGCTAAGCAACGAGAGTGACCGGCTGGTACACTGGTGTCACGGAGCTCCGGGTGTCATCCACATGCTCATTATGGCCTACAAGGTGAGCCGCTCTGTCTATCGCAAGCACAACCCTGACTCCTCATCGCTCTGTAGGAACAGTGTTGCATGCAGCATCATTTCATCAATTTTAACTTCTGAAGCTTCTTCAGGCTCTTTTCCAGCTGAGACTGAGTTCTGTCTGACTGCAGAATGAGCCTGTTGTCAGGAGGTGCTCTGCAGGCTTCTGTCTGCTTGTTGGTCCATTCTGGCAGTCTCACTCCGTTCACTAATGTGAAGCGCTGTCCAGCACAGCACAGATTTCCCAGAATGCTTCCCCTGCTACATCAGCACATGACAGCTCAAGCTTTTGTTTTACTATGTGCTGGATTGAAACCACTGACTATTTTACCAGATGAGCATCTCAGGTCAGCTTTAGCAGCTGTTGTTGGCACCAGTATGATTTAGTAACAAACTGTAATTATGAATCGGAAGTGGAATGATTAGTTCCCAAACATTTGTGTATTAATTTCATTGTGTGAACAACATTATATGTTCACTGAAACACAGTGGGCAGCAGGTGGACTGCCCTGGTGCACAGACCACCAGGCTCAGCAGGTTTTCTGTCAAGACAAATCCAGGTTTATAGAATCATGGCAGACAAGGTTATTTCTGCACAATTCAACTGACTGGAAGGTGTCAAGGAATCCGGCATGATTCTGTTAAAGCATAGAGCAGCAATGGAGAGAAACAACTTCCTCTTAACGTGGTGGCTCCAAGAGAACCTGACCCAGGATTATCAGCTTGGTCACCTGGGTTTTAGGAGGCAGATAAGCAGACACATGGGGAGAAAAGAATCGTTGGACTGTAAGTACTTATATATGGAAATTAAAAATAGAAAAAGCCTTTGGCAATAATTTTTGCAAATGATGCATAAATGGAGAGTGGCACGAAAAAAACTAGCAGCTACTGTAGCTATTCTCTTTATTAGACAACTTTAGGCCTAGAGTTAAAAGCTGTCAGACAAAAACTGGTTCCACAGGAAAGGAGACTGATAACTGAGCAATCTGTCAATCAGACTCGTCATTATTTTGAATCAATGGTAATCTTGTCTCAAGTCCATGTCCAACATTTACCTCAAGTCCATGAATCTTCATTTCTGTCATTTTGTTTCACTGCAGAGGCTTGTTGAACATTTCAGAGGAGAATAGAAAGTATGTACTATATCTGAAGATAGAAGAGCTCATTGATCTTCTATCTTCCAGAGAGAAAGAGAACACTGCCAGCCTGGCAGGAAGATGTCATTAAACAGTGATTCAACTAAATGGTGGTTCCTCTCTGCGTTGGGTTGAAGCTGTCAGGATGAACTCATGTTCCTTCTCCCTGATTGTGTCCTGCAGATGTTCAAAGAGGACAGATACCTGAAGGATGCAGTAGACTGTGCTGAGGTCATCTGGCAGCGGGGCTTGCTAAGGAAAGGCTACGGGATCTGCCATGGGACCGCCGGCAACGGCTATGCCTTCTTAACCCTATATAAGCTCACACAGGAGAAAAAGTACTTGTATCGAGCGTGCAAGGTAAGGCAGGGCCTCAGGAGCTGAGCTAAGTTCCTGAGGTCCAAAACCATGGTGACTGGTTTTGGACCAGCTCTTGACCTGGTGTTGTGATTGCTTTTTTCCAGTTTGCTGAGTGGTGCTTGGACTATGGGACTCATGGCTGTCGCATTCCAGACAGACCATACTCTTTGTTTGAAGGTACAACATCTATCTCCTTGTGTTCACCTCACAAACTGCTTTAGTGTTGTTCCTCTAGGGCTAGGATCAGGTTTACCCCAGTGTACTATCAGCCTGATGGGCCACCAGGTTTTTCTTGCCTCCAGACCAGGCCAAGTGTGGTTTGTTTATTTTAAATAGTTTTTTTTAAACCAGTAACAGTAAAGATGGATTATAGGTTTATAGTTAACTCATTGAACTGGGTGTGAGGAGGCTGGTATCAATTGATCCATCCCTCCACCTGCTCGTTGGCCTCATGCTATTATTTAGAAATTATGATGCCTGCTCCTCCACCTTTGAATTTTTGTGACTTTTAACATTTTTCATCATATAAATGTGGTGGGCCACTGGTTTACTGTCCTGGTGCCCCTACCAGCAGGGTCAGCAGGGTTTCTGGGGGAATCCCTGCAGGATCATGTCTTCCTAACCACTGTCATAGACTTGGCAACACTTGGTCAACTTTAACTTTCTGATCCAATAAAGTTCAGTTAGCCAGCTGCCTCAGTAGCCGCTGCCTTTCCGTTTGCCTGAACTTCAGTGCTGAAAAGGAAACAGAGCAGGAAAAGTCCTACCTGTAAAATGAAATCCCTACCCAGACCATGTGAAATATCACTCTCACTTGTTTTTCAATAGAATCAGTTGTCAGGGAGTAAAACCCTTGCAGAAACCAACCAGATGGACAGTGTGTTAGGGTTCTTCATGTTTCCTCAGATGGACAATGAGCTTTTTGGCTACAGATCAGTAACTTTGTTATATTTCTGGCAGTCTACAGCCACCTACCAGGAAGTGTTAGAGCACTTCATTCCTCCCTCTGCCCACAGTCTTTATGGATTTGGGCATTTCATTTTTCACCAGGACTTAACCACTCCCAACACTGCCAAGAGTACCAACACTTGCTTTAATGGTCATGTGGCACTGTGGCTAATTAGCCAGCAAACTGATCTTGCTTTGGCTTATTAACAATGTAGACAAGCCAAAGCAACTTGAGTTTCCTTAACACCTCAATGCCTCAGCAGTCTGACCGGCTCACCTGTTTTCTACTGAGCACTGCTCCTTCAATAATTTTGTTGATGAATGTAAGTTCAGAGATTGACCTGTGATTCTGCAATAGTGATTTGTCCAGATTGTTATTTTCTGATCAGATACAATAACAAGTAGAACTCTGGGTGAGATGTGAAGACAGGTGGAGCTTCACTGCTGTATAATGCATAAACAGAGTAAGAAGTGGTGATGATGATGGTGATGATGATGATGATGATGATGATGATGATGATGATGATGATGATGATGATGTGGATGTCTTTCTCTTCTCAGGTATGGCAGGAACCATCCACTACCTGTCAGAGATGGCCAACCCTGAAGCCTCCAGCTTCCCTGCCTTTGAGCTTTAACCCTCCAGCTGATGAGGCTGAGGATTGGGGGGACGGCAGGAGATGGGGAGGGCATGGTCAGGGAGGTGTCAGTATTTGAACAACTTTGTTGTTGCTTTGGACAGAACAGTCCTGTTGGCAGCTGAATTTCAGTGAAATCAGTTTGTTTCTGAAGAATTCCTGGTTTAGCAGCATGATGATTGTTGTTGCTTAGGAGGAGGAGGGGAATGGACAGGAATAGGAGGGGAGGGGGGATTTCTGTCACAGATTATTATCCTGTGGATCAGCAACAGGAAGGTTTCTGGAAACCTGTATGTCGCTCTTCCCTCTTGTCCGGTGGTGTTTTGGACTTCATGAAGAACCTTCACACTCAGAACGATTCATTGTCAGCTGACAGAGACGATCCCCCACCCCCCCACCTGCACAGAGAATGAAGTGTGATACTGTTCAGGTGTTAAAATGCCTCTGCATGTTCATTATTGCAGCTCTTGGTGTCTCATGTTCTGTCCATAGTGTTTAAAAGGATCCATTCATGTGTGTCAAAATGTACTAAAGTGTCATCTTTGATTTCATAATTGTAACAATATATGTGGATTGAAGAATCAATGTGAGTGCTTTTTCCTGTGCATGCTGCTCTGATCCTGCCGTGGGAACCCGTTCCCCAGGAAACAGCCAGGTTTTCCATCATGCCAGGCTGAAGAGTGGCTGGATATCATGGAAAGCTTTTTCCTGTTTGGTGTGTCTGCAGCCTGACTGCACCATGGTGGTGTTTCAACTTAAGCTGCTGTTCCAGCTCTGACTCAGTGTTTAATGTCACACAGCTGGGAGGAAGTTCAGATGAGCTAATGTTCTGCCAAAGAGTTGAGATAAGCCAAAATGATTTAATATTACAGTGTTGACCTCCTTTACTTCATAATACTCCAATATATGCCTCATTTCCATATGCTTCTAAAAAACAAAACATGTTGTCATTTCAGGTCAGACTCCAGTTTTCCTTGAGGTCTGACCAATTCCAATTTACACAGATTCTGATATTTTTTTCTAAGGACTGTAATGCAAAAAAAATAAATAAATAAAATAAGACAAAAGTATGGAACATAACAAATATGAATGAATTAGATTATGCAGTAGTCATGAAATCATTATGCCCATAACTTTATCATTATTTAACAAAAAGTGCATCAAAGTCCTTGCTGATGGGGATATGGAATGACAATGTGAGGATATCTTATTTTTAATGAATAGATGTCTAATCATAAATAAAGTTGGTTAGGAAAAATATGGCCAGTTCTAATTGCTGATTGATTGATATAGCTCTAAGTCTGTAATAAATTTGTCTTATTCCCTAAAGTTCATATTCATATCAAGATAAATGCAATAAACGGTTGCGAGGAACTCAACTTGTGGATTATTAACACCATCTACTGACTAAATGCGGGTAAAAGTATGAAGTGACGTGTAAATATGAGCAACGCACCGGCCAATGAGGCGGGTTAACAATCTGAACAGAAAAAAAAAAAAGCTGCATTCAGTTTGAACTTCTGTCCAGGGTAGGAGTGGCTGACTGGACTAGACTGATACACATACTGACCTATCCTGTTATAATTTAATAAAAAAAAATATATCAAATATAATTTTTATCGACCGCGATAGCCGATTGGTTGATTTCATTGACGGACATTAGGCTTATCCAATAAAATCCCTCAGTTCTCCTTGGCCCGCCCCTCTCCACCGAGGTTATAAATAGCGCCATTTCAGCTAACCGGAGTCCGAGAAAAGAGCCGATATGAGACGGAACGGGTCAGAAAAACAAGTAAAGCTAAAATACGACAGACTGGTGACCTGTCCAAGGTGACCCGTAGCTGGAGATAAACACCAGAACCTCCTGACCACCACTAGGGACCAGGGTGTTAGACACTCACACTTCACACAGTTCTTTCCTAAGCTTAATGTGTTGGTTATATATTTTTTAAGTTGCATTAAACATGTAAAGTTTTTGATTTTGCTTATATATTTTGTATAATTGGTCATACACGCACCTAACTGATACGTGTATGACTAATATAGTTTTGTCTAGACATAATGAGATAAACATAATGACACACAGCTTTACTGTCTTGATATATAAAAAAGTATGCCTTGAGATAAAATGATTGTTTTGAGATATTCAAACGTATTTATTTATATTTTTTCTATTTTGCATGGTCAGTCTTACCTTCTTTTTTTTTTTTTTAACAAAAAAAAGGTTAGGTTTTAATCACTTTATAATGTAGCGATATCCAGAATGACCATTGCTATGACCATGGAGTTCTTGAAGTCAGGAGAAGTTAAGCTCCCAAATTTGAGTCCATCCAGGATTCCAGTTCCTTCTTTTGTTGCTGCCTGAATGCACAAATACTAGACTAATCAACGACAGATGCAGAGTTTAAGGAAATTCAGGAGTCACAATCAACTTTCATCAAAAGTGATGTTTATTTACACATTTCCCTTCATATAGCAAATCTGAAACTGGAAGTCTGAAAGCAGATGGTGGAGAGAGGGACAACTAGAAAGAACCCAGGCGACCAACGGGTCATCAGCCGCTTCCTGCTCCGTTTGCATAGTTCTGATAGAAACACAACTGCACTTTCTAAGATTATTGTGTTGTTAATGTACATTCTAAAAAACTGACACCAAACAAACTGGATCACATTCTGACATTAAGGTGTACCGGGTCATGTTAACTGCTCAGAGCAGATACTCAACATTCACTACATCACAAAGTGGCAGCAGAAAAGGCCTGCAGGGCAGATTCTGCCCTCTGCTGTTCCACCAGGGGCAGAAGGAGGGAGGAGCACAGAGACAGATGAGACCCCATCAGTTGTGAGGCTTTTATAGGCCACAACTGCTTTGTTTTAATGTTTTATATTCTGTGAAAATGGAGCCTCAGTTGTTAGGAAGCAGCTTCATCAGCATTTTAATGTAATGGTAAAAATGGTTTAGAAACAACCATTTTAGTGTTCGGGAAATGTAAAACTGGCACAACTGGATGGGAAATCTGAGAATAATGTTCTGTAAATCAGTTCTTGCTATATAAGGAGTATTTGGATTGTGTTTAGTTTCCCAGGCCTGCTATCCTAAAGGAGTCTGTGTTGTTTGTTCAATCAGACTAAAAAAAGATCTTGCAGTAACACAGAAATCTGGTTTAAAATAGCTGTGCAATACTTTTCAGTCACATTTCCAGATGTTTAACATTTCTTTCTCCAAACTACAACCCCCCCCCCAAACTTTTAATCATCCAAACATCCAGCTGCCTGATCTAAGTGGCTGGTTGAAACAAGAAAGTAGTTTACAGTTTCCATCATTTTCTGAACCGATCTGATGAAGAACTATGATGAAAACTGAAAGGTATTTTCTCATCCTACATAAAAGAACCACACACAATGTGTATTAGTTTACAACCAAGCTTTTGCAAAAGCAGAAGACACAGCAAACCGCTTCTACAAGCTGTTCACCATGCGTTCTGAAAGCCTTCAGTTAGAGCTTGTCTTTTATTTCCAGGACAGGGAGCAGGGGTGTTGTTTAGGGGGGAAAAGTTATGATAATACTGACAAACAGGGGGCCCTCCACAATTTATTAATTTATTTTTTGTTCATAAAAATAAAAAAAAAATTGGGGCCCTGTCAATTACAAAATTAATCATATTGTATTTTCGAATATTGTTTTTAGCAGTAAAAAAATGTATATTCCCAGTTCCAGACCAAAAAAAAAACACATCCATATTTGCCCTGAACCCCTGGACCTGCATGAAATGATTCGTTCCTGCTTGGAGCTTGATGGTGATGGTGTTCAGCAGCAGCCAGTAGGAAACAAGAATGACTGTGGATGTTACTATGCTGCTAAGAAAAATAATAAAGTCAGGTTTAAAAAAAAAAAAAATAAATAAAAAAAATAAAAATAGAGAGGGAGAGAGAAAAAACGGTAAAAGTGTCAATTTATAATCCAGTTTTTCTCTAAGAGAGGAGGGTAGACTGTGAGATTATCCACCATTTAGCATAGTTAGCTTAGCTACAGACTACTGTTTGCCTCCATTTCACTAGTATTTAATGAATTAAGGAAAAAAATTACCAAGATATTCATATATTTAACGTGTCCCTCAACAACATGTCAGCAGATGCTCTAACCCATGTCCCTCCTGGCCCATCCTCTCCTGACCCGTCCTCTCCTGAGTGAAATTAAAGCTGCAGTATGTAACTTTTATAAAATATATATATATTTTCACATATTTGTTAAAGCTATGATTATGTTGTAACAGTATATGAGAGATAATCTGTGAAAAATCTATTTCCTCTTCCTTCTCCCAGTTCTCTCTAGAAACAACCAATCAGAGGCAGGATAGTTTTACTGCTGTAAATCACAATCTCATGTGGCTGCTCATCCTTTCTCCCCTTTGCTCTGTGCTATGCTGCAGCTGGCACCATTAGCACATTTAGCAGTGAATGAATGAGGTTGATTGACAGAGCTAAGACCCTCCTCCTGATAATGATTGGTTGTTTTGGTTGGAACATTGCATTACTTTAGCTAGCAATAGAAGCTCAGAGAGGATATTGATGGTTTTCGCAGATTATCTGTCTCATAACAAATGGTCACGACATGGTGACAGCTTTAATAAATATGGAGAAAACAGTTTTTTTTATTAAAGTTATATACTGCAGCTTGAATAAAATGTAACTACATAGCAGTTTTTGAGAAGTCTGGAATGCTTTATGTGTATTTTGCATGTTGCCTATGACTGTTGCTCATGGGGAGAGCTACTTCAGTGTATAAAACTAAGAAAAAAATTTAAACAACCTATTTGCATGCTATATGCAGACTGTTGGATGTGAAATTCATGAGCAGTAAATATTGTGCTAGTTATCAGTATTGGACCAAAGAAAGCAAGGCAGTTACAAGCCTTTAAAATTGTGACACTTTTGATGGGTCAGATTGACTCAAAACAGCAGCTGTGTAGGGGGCCCAATTCAATCTTTTGTCACGAGGCCCAAGATTCCTGGCAGCGCCCCTGGCAGGAAGTGAAAGGGAATGGGACAAAGTGAAAGCAAGATTTTATCTTGAAAGCAGGGAGGGGGAAACAGAAACTAAATTCTGCACACAGGCAGTTTCACAAGTAAGGAGTATTCTGGTAGATAAGAAAGCAGCTGCAAAAACATGTTCAAGGTTAAGGGAAAAGCAAGTTTTGTCTTTACACACAGTTCATCAAGTTCTTTCTCCAGAGGGAGAGAAAGAACTTTAAATGAAAAACAAACTGTAAGTAGTAAAAGTACTAATGTAAGAGTGATAACAAAGCATAATAATTCTAACATTAACACATAATAATTCTAACAAAAACTAAACATGTTGGGCAAATTTTAACTTATTTGATATTTTTTCTGATTCACACATTGCAACAATTATTCATTCAGGCTTGAATATAAAGAAATATAGTTTAGCTAAATGTAGTCTGCTTCCAAATAAGGTTAGCTTTCCTTGTACATACCAGCTCTACTGTGTCTTATTCACAATTTTCAAAGTTGTTTAAATAGATTAGAAACAGAATCTCCAAGTATTTATCCTTTTTACGTTTATTTCAGCTGTAATAACTTCCTGGAAGGTAGGGGGCGTAGGAGGCTCGGCTGAGCTTGTGCTGTTAACTGCCTAGTGTCCTCCTGCAGATGACCCAGCTGCTTCTGTCTCCCAGTGCTTAAGGCCGACTCTCTCCTAGCCTGGATGCTCTCTAGTTCATCCTACAAGCTTGGAAACAGTGTCTCTGTTTCCATCGGATGGATGGAGGGATGGATGGATGGATGGAAATGTTAAACTTAGGTCCATTAGGTCATATTGTACAGATGGTAAACATTAATGGCAGCTCTATTTCTTACCTTCCTCTATCTTTTTAAAACATTGTCATGAGGTAAACTGTAAAGTTTTTCCTTTCCTTTTTTTAACATCTTTTTTGTTCAGCTCACAACACTTAAGGAAAATGGATAAAAGTCAGAATTTTTATCCACTTCCCTTGGCGTTTTGTTGAAGACCAAAACGCCAAGTGAAAGTAGGAAGGGACAAAGGACTTTACTGAACTCACAAACTGGCCTAATTTATAATTTATGGGGACTGAACTGGACTGCATCACCTCAGTATCAGAGAAAAGGACCCTGAACAAGCTACTCAAGATCATGGACAACGACTCTCATCCACTCCACAGTACCATCATGCAGCAGAAGAGCCTGATCAGCTGGAAACTACGCTCCCTGACATGCTCAACAGACGGACTCAGGAAGTCATTTGTATCAAAGGCCATACTACTATACAACATTTCACTGAAGGGCAGGAGGGGAAAGGACTCTTCTGCATAGTCCATCAACTTTATGCACATATTTATTGCTGCTAACATGAATACATCTATCTGTTTTTAGTACTTTTATCTCTCAGTAAAGTCGATCTGGCAACTGCCTTAAATCTCAACTTAGGATTCTAGTGTTTTTCTAAGTACTTTTGTCTCTTAGTAATGTCGATCTGGTAAGTGTGTTAACTAATATTCTAGCGATTTTGCAATATACTGTGTGAAATGTAGTGTCCGTTGTGTGTAATGTCTTAAGCTGCTGGGACCTTGAATTTCCCCCTGGGGATCAATAAAGTATCTATCTATCTAATTCACACCCTCCCTCTTCCAGTGAGCCTGTGACACACAGTGGCCCCTCCTCCCATAAAGCCCCTCCCTCACCTCAGGGGCTTGATAAGAGAACTCCATCTTAAGCTTTAGTTTTTTGTTTAAGAAATTAGGAAAGAAAACATCAAGCTGCACTGGATCAAGGAACTGGATCACAGTTTCTAATAATCGCTGATCAAATCAACAAGTTTCTTGTATTATTTCTCTGAACAGAGAATCAAATGGATAATATGACAGGAAGACAGAACCACTCCATCCAAATGATGCTCAAGAGTGAAAATGAGTTCAACCACACCTTGAGCTGCACTGTTGTCATCACTAGGATGTCTTTAGGTGACACTAAATGTTAGTCACCAAGTACCACATCAAGTCATCACATAACTGTGCTATGAACAAAGAAAATACATCAATAACTTATTGATAAAGAAGCTCATGTTGCATTAAAATACTGGGAAACCTGTGCCATCCTTCCAGGTTTTTTTTTAAATGTTTCTTGGTGGAGAGAGATCAGTTTCTGCAACATTTTAATCCATAGTAACCGTCATGACTTTCTCTGCCCAGACGCAGTGAGATGAGTTCCAGTCAGGCTGCGTGTTAATGTGAACTAGAACAGAACTAGAGTGTGTGGGTCTATTATTGTGCTTATTTTCATCGGCAGATCTGTGTCGTTAACTCTTCACACACAGTCAGTTAGCATAAACCTGCAAACAGCAGACTGGTCCTTGTTCTCCTCAGCTTTAGCTGCACTTTGCCTCCATCACCCTGCTTCCCTTCTCATGTTCCACCTGGTTAGCTCTTTGAAGTCACTACTTCTTGTTGTCATTTTGGATGATTTTTTCATAAGGTGGCGGTGGGTGGTTGCAGTAGGATGGAGGTGGAGGGTAGGACCACATCATCATCTGGGTGGAGCCCGGCTGTGAGCGATATGCAGCCTGGGTCAAGGTCATCCCAGGGTCACCTCCAGCCATCCCGTTCACCCCAAAGCCCTGTATGCTGCCTGGCTGCTGGGAAACTGCAAACACACACATGCCCGCACACCCCCCCCCCCCACACACACGCACACACCAACATGAGTTTAGTTTCACATGACAAGACTGGACTGCAGAACAAGTGGTCAGCTGCTGGAACTGAAGCAGCTTTGTATCTATTAAGATTATGAATAGGATTTGTGAAGAATATATCTAATTATTTACCAGGCCATAAAGTGGCTGTTTTAACCTTTCAGTGGCTAATTAGTCATATCTATCCCACGTTCACTGACTGATCAGAAGGTTTTGAGTCTAGTTTAGTTTTAAACACGATCATTATATTGGAGGCCATGTTGATATTGAGGGTGAAAGGTTAAATTTAATTCTACCTTAGACTCAAATGGTTTTACTCAAAGAAGCCACAGTCCTGTCCACTGTGACCTTGTGCTGACATTAAGGGTGAAACAATAACAGTATCCCCCTGTCTGAACTTTTATTAATAACCTTTGAGTTTATTTTAACATAAACAAACTTGAGAGAACATTTCATTGTAGTAGATCTTTTAATCAGACAATGTTGCTACTAGCTTTAAAGAATCTGTTCTCAGACTCCATAGAAAGGAAAGTTTAATCTCAAGTCCTTCTCAGTTTGATGTTCTTGCTCAAAGTGTTACTTCCTCACTGAGTGTCATGTTACGTAGTGAAAACTTCTGCAATCACAACAGAGGCTCAGATGTCTTTGCTAAACATTTTGTATTCAGTTTTTATTGAACAAACAACAATAACTACAACAGCTGTTTGCAGCATAGCAACTGAAAACAACAGGAGGCAAGACAGGACAAAATACAAAACCAGATCCTGTTAAGCATTTTTCAAAATAAAACACTTCCCTGCTCAGTCACTGGAAACCCACAGAAGAACATGTGGGAATGTTTCTAAAGCTTTTCAGCTTCTCCAAGGTTATCAGTGGTACTTTTCCTTTTTTATGTCAACACACATCAATTTATTTATTTATTTCATTTTTTTAAGCAGGGAAAGATTAAAAGAAATCGAGCCTGGCTCAGTATGATGCAGTAGAGCAGTACTGCAGAATATAAAAAACACAGATATCCAACATCACGTCACGTTAACAGACACAACAAACCAATTTACAGAATGGATTTAAGACTGATGAATGTAACATGCTGCCCATGTTGAGATTGAGTTTGTATGTTGTGTATCTTTCATGCTTTAGTATAAACAGACAAATGATCTCAGGCCATAACAGTTTTTAAAGGCCGGCAGTGGAAGGTGGTAACAGACCCAGATCATTTCCTAGATTGGGTTTGGCATCAGAGCAGAAAGAACTGCATAACTTGCACCATAAAACACCTGGAAATACAATTTGAAACCAAAACATAATTTTGAAAAGTTAAAGTACCTAAAGAAAAAGAAAAAAAAACTTCAGATACTGGACAATAAGTCCAGCGAGGAAGTTTAGCCTCCAAGATATCATTAGTAGCAAAAAGTAGACAATACAAAATGGTTAAAAGTATTATGGCATAAAGATATGTATTCAAAACAGGAGATGTCAAATTTGATCTCATTTTGAAGTTAACAGAATTTTTTTTGTTGCAGCTTAGTAGATAAGGCTTGTACAATACTCCACAGCAGCAAAGTGTTTGTAGAAGCCGCCACACTTCTTATTGCTAATTCAATCAGCACATTTTATAAACAGTTTGGTTTTGGGAAGACCTGCTTTACCTGGAGAGGTGACAGGTTGCCTGGTGAAGGACACATTGAAGGTTGGCTCATCTCTCAGAGGAGAAGGATACATCCTTCTGCGGATGAAGAATCCAGCACCACAGCAGAACAACACCCCCATCATGAGCAGGACCCTGAGAGGAAAACACAACATGTTGTAACATTAAAGTAAAGAAGCTGCTCCTCAAACAGATCGCTTCAGTCCCAAGTAGAGTGCCTCAATGTTACCTCTGGTTCACAATACCAGAGAGCTAATCCCAAATTATTTGCCTTACAGTCCAATACCATTTTTAAAATACCTCTGCTGAGAGAAAACCACACAATTTATTAACTGGAATTACAGCAAACAAATAAAGACACGAAGCCCCTAAATTTCCCAAGTGGGGATTGATTTATAATCTATTGGTCTGAAGGTTAGTGTCACATGGAAAGATCACATTCTATCAAAGAGATTGGGCTGACCACCTGTGGACTGGAAGACAATGACCATCTGCAGCGCCACCATTTGGCTGCCTGGTGTAAAGAAAACAGAACAACATCCTCCAACACGTCACACCTTTTATCTCTCCTGGAGCAAAACATGGAACCCTAAAGCTTATAGTTAGACTGACTTAGGTTATTCTGAGCTACTACTATAGTCATGCTGCGGTAGGCTACTGGACGACAACCTGAACATTTTCCCTCTCTTTACTTCCTTATTGTCATCGGAGGAGGAAGAGGAGGAGAGAGTGCTGGAAGTCAAGGGCTTCCTTAGATAGAAAACATTTTAAACTACTTTGAATAATTAACTGACCTTAACGCACTGCTCAACACCGCATTGAGCAGTGCAATTGGAAAGTATGTGTGATTGAATTAAAAGACTTTGTTTTGTAAAGATATTTGTTGTGAAATAACACTGTAGAAATAAACTGAGTTAATTGAATCCATCTGTTGGTTCCATCCTATCAGGTGTTGTAATGATATAGAGCTCCTGTTTTGACCATCTGTCCTTCATGTTCTCCTGTTATCTCAGAAGACAGAAGCTGAGATTCAGCGTTGCTTCATGTTATCTGGCTGAGGCCCGTTGTTTAGAGCAAAAGATGTTTGAAGTCCAGATTTATTCAGACAAAATCCATCAAAATCCATATTGAAGATATGTTGACATTCCTACTGGCAGTGCATGCTTTTTAAAGCCATTTATTGATTATTAGCAGCCTACATATAGTAGGCTGCTAATAACAGCAGTGATTGATAAACATCCTGATTTTGAGTGAATAAAATCATCTTTCTAGATTTCTGATTGTTCCAGGGGTGGATAGCTGTCTGTCAGTCCCTTCATTAGCTTGAATCAGCGGTAAGGTTGTCTCATTTCAATGTCCAGCATTTACCTCCACATTTATTCCAAGTTAATAGAGCTTTATTTTCATTACGGCTCTAAACTTGTAGATCAGAAAATAATAAAACAATCCACAGAGTCTTACATTTTAAGAGTAACTCTGCTGTGAAGACAGGCAATTGCCAACAAAGTAGGGTTTATACAATAACTACTAAAAAGCAAAAATTATCAAAAGTTAAAATTAATACAAGAGGAAGATAAGCTGCTTTTCCTGTTTCAGAGAATCTGCTATTCTAAAGGCTCATGGCTCTTGTGGATCTTGAACAAATAACACCAGGCATTTAACTGAGACTTTAAAATCAGCCAGCTTGAATATCTTAAGATAATTTATTATATTAGGTGTAAAGCAGAAGTAGATCAGGGGAACTCACCAGAAATACCATAATCGCTGAATGGACAAGGCTCTGACACAGCAGCGAGTTCCACAGCAGTCCTCATAGGAGCGGCATCTGCAACGACAGACAGACAGACAGACAGACAGACAGAGACAGACAGACAGACAGACAGGTCACAGACAGACAGACAGAAGAAAAACATGCTAACATGCTGCTATACTCATTTTAATTTAATTCAATTCCAAAATTATTTATTAATCAAAAAGAGAAATTAAATTTCAACATTTCAGCAACAAGGCAGTTCAAAGTGCTTTACATCATAAAAACACAAAAATACTAAATCTCCATGCAGTCATAATTGAGAAAACCAAAAACAAATATTGCATTTCAATGAGTGTCACCATCAAAATCATCAATTGGTCAATGTTCCATTTATTATGTTTCAAAAGTAACTGTAAACTTGTTGATTTTTCGTCTAGATTTAAATGAACTCAGTGTTTCAGCTGTTTTGCAATTTTCTGGAAGTTTGTTCCAGATTTGTGGTGCATAGAAGCTGAAAGCTGTTTCTTCATGTTTGGTTCTGGTTCTGCAGGCCATGTCAGAGTGGAGTTCAGGTGGAACAGTCAGAGGAGGGATTGTAAACCTATTAACTGTTGAAGATAAAGCTTGAGCATTGTTGATATTTTTGTTCCTGATTTCCAAAAACAATGTTTCATGTGGCCTGTTTTAGTGTGGAGATAGCTTATGATAATAATTGTATAATTATTTGAAGAGTCATTATAAGATGATAACTGAAAATGCCTGCTTTGTTCAGATGACAATGGGTTTGTTGCAGCAGATGGATGATGGGATGTTTAGCTCCACATTGATAAGTAAACTAGGTACTGTAAGCTGCTTGGTGCCCCCCCTCACCCCCCTGGCCCCTTCTTCTACCTGCAACTGAGAGAAGTGCTGACTCAGCTGTTAGAGTGGAACAAGAATCTCCTGTAAGATGTCAGGTGCTGGAATTGTATTCACTTTGAGTCTGATGACAGTAGCAAGAAAGCTGCAACGTTCAGGGGAATGTTTAAAAATTAGGGGCTATTTGCTACTCTTTAACCATTAATGTGTATCAGTAAATAATTTATGGGACCATCCAGTAGACACAAAACTCATTCCCTGTAGTTGCTCTACATCAAGATAAGGTAAGGTAAGATAAGGCTATATCTACATAGCACATTTTCAGCAACAAGGCAATTCAAAGTGCTTTACATGAATTAGAAGGAAATGCAAACAAAATAACAAACCAAAGGAAAGACAAAAAAGATAAAAAGATAGGCATAAGATAAATGTTGATTCTCCATGTTTGATTCTATGAAGTATGATGCTTAAAAACAGCAAACAGGGTCAGAATGGGTAGAGTAGGGAGCAGAGGAAAAAAGTGTCTGCCTTCACCAAGAGCTAGAGAAACAGGCTGTGATATTTCCTCACAGGCATCACACTAGCAGACACACAAGTGTATTTTAATGCTGGCATTAATCACACTTTGTGCGTTGTAAACAAAATCTTAAATTCCCTTTTAAACCGCATGAGCAGCAGCAGGAAACCAAATATTCAGAACTCAGGCCAACTGTGATGGATTGGTTTATGGAGAGCATAACTCTCCACTTATGGAGAGCAGTGGGAAACCTGCATTAATAACTGCAGGTTCTGTTTGCATCATATGACAGAAAGCAGGATGCACGATGAATAAAACACAGTATATACCTCAGACTTCCAAGTCTCTGGAATCAAACTAGTTTTAGGATGAAAAACAGAAGCTTCCGGAGGGAGGAAATATTTGCATCTATGATCGTTACAGTCTCTACTGGAGACGTTTCTTTTACACAATACATGTGGGAAATATAACCAACTGAAGAGTCATCCTGTTTGAGTGTGATTGGTTTATTTGATTAATTTTCTGAATTTTACCTTATATAAATACAAAGTGTGGTGTTTTCTAATTACTCTGGTGATAGAGCCTTCTCCTAAAGCTTCAAGTGTTGCTGAAGTTTTTATCCTCTCTGCTGGCTCCTGCAATCCCAAACATGGCTTCTTCCTGCTCATGCAGCCAACCGTGGGAATCGCTGTTGCTCATAAACAATTAATTAAGTTTTTTACGGTGTTTTGATTGCTTAAAATAGATTGCTTAAAACAGCAGAACTCGTCTCTATAAGTATGTTTATGATGCTTAAGCCATCATTTTAGTATTGAAAATACTAAATTAGATCTATCACTGCAGTGACTGATTAATAGACAAAGAATCAATTGTCCAAAAGGTTACTGATTTCTGATTCAGCAAAATTTAATCAAACATCATCTCAAATGAATGTTTTGTTTCACCTCTGCTTTGCATTGTGAACTGGTTGAAACACAAACCAAATGTGTGAATACGTCTAAAATAATCAATAAAAATATGGAGTCCACCGATACAAACCTTGATTTTTAAGCATACATATTTATACTGGACTGTGATATTACTACATGTCATCTATGAGTCATTTCTATACATAGCAGAGTGAGAGCTTTTCTGGTTCATCTGATCTAAATTAGTGTAATTATTAGTTTAATTTACAAATACTTCCTAAATAAATCTGATTTCTCGACATTCACAGGGCATATTAAACTGTAATATTTCATCAGACTCAATCAATAAATTTATTTTAGGAGCTTTATTACAAAGTGAAACACATTATATAGATTAACTACAAACAGCCTCAATTTGTTTTGTTAATTATAATGATTTTCCACTTACAGATAATGAAAACATGACATTCAAAATTAGAATATGACAACAATTCTTAAAAACATAATGTGTTTTTAAGAATGTGGGCTTAATGAAAGGAATGTTTAATACCTGCTTAAAGCTTATTATATTCAAAACGCACTTTTAATCTGACAAGTGAGACTCAAATATTGTTTACTGAATATTACTATTATTGGTTTTATTTACTGTTTGCTGTTAGTAGTTTAGTTTTCATCATTCTTGCATGTTTTTCTCTCTGGTTTAGTTTAGTTACTAGCTTAGTGAGTTTGTTGATTAAAGTATTTAACTGTCAGGTTGAATTATTTTGTTATTAAACTTTCTTTTGTTGGTGAGAAGTTGAGAAGCAAACTGCAGGGGTCCTGATTTGTGCTTGTTTGCTGACTCAGGACCTTTATGGTGTGGGTTGTCAACGCAACAGGTCTGCAGTTGTCAATGACTTGCAAAGTTTATCCTGATCCACCCAAATGTGATTTTACGGCTCATCCAGATAAAGTCAGCAGAGTGAAGGCTTCTCTTAATGCCTTGGTTTCTGTTTCCTCCATCTAAAAGCAGGCTAACATCCGGTCTGCTTAAGATGCCATTTTGTGAGTAAAAACACTTCCTGTCTGCTGTTTTGCTACACCAAATTTTTACAATATCAATGGAGGAACTCATAAATAGATTCAAAATTGATTTTTCAAACTTTATTGGTGTCTACGTATAAATACATTATATGTACACATCTAAAATTCCATTTTATTCATTGTTATTCTTTAATAACATAAAGTTACATAATTTTGAAAATTTAATAAGGAATACTTTAATAACATATTTATGTCAGATCATGATTTCTTAGTTAATGTCAAGTTGTCATAACAAAGACATTTGTATTAAAAGTGTCATGATTTACCAAATGACACTTTATGACAACAGTCATAAATATTCATGTTATGTGTTATGTCATGTTTATGACGGTGTCATGACAGTCTTATTCACAACCCGTCAAATAAAGTGTTACCACTGTTTTTCTGGGTTGTCAGAAAGAGAAAGAAATGATTGAACTACATCACTGTGTGTGCAAATGATGAATAAAAAAAGTTTGCCTGTACTCTTTCATTTAAGGAATTAAATGAAATTACTATCCAATTTATTATAATTCATTTTATGTGACAATGCCTGTTTTAATATGCAGATAATTGTGAAGGTTAAAAATCGAGTTCATTGAATTGGACTTACACGAAATATGCAGGATATCGTTCCTCAAAATACCAGCAAAACTTCTTGGCTTCAACAAACTGCAAAAGAAAATAAGGTTAGAATTAGGGGAACGTTGACTAATGCATATATTACAAATTGACTACATAAACAAAAGCTTCCAGGTCAAACCTGCATGAGAAAAGCAGCAGAACTGCAGCCTGACTAATGGTGAATAAAGAAAACTCCTAAAAAGTGTTAGAATTCTGAGCATTATCAGGACAGAGACAGTAAGATAAGAGAGATGAGATGAGAGATGTGAAATTTTATAACAAATAATTTGATTAGTTTTCACAGCTCTACAGTATGATGTCACCAGGTGACTGAAACCATCCAATCACTGAACAGATGCTTAGAACAGATAAATGTGTGAATGTGCCAAAACTTTCTCCAGCTGAACTGAAACAAAACTGAAGTTATCTCTGGACATAAGAGGAACAATCTACAGGGTGGGTCATAAGTTTCCAAACATAAGGGAATGCAAGATGTATATTTCTTTTATAATTCAGATACTCAAGAAGATGCGTTTGACAAACGAGCAAAGAATTGAAATTATACTGACGGCTAGATCTGTAAGCAGTCGCATGGATGCACGAAACTTTAACAGAAAACATGGAACAAGCGTCACACACGACACTGTGGAAAAACTTATTTCCAAGTTTCAGGAAACTGGAAATGTTGCAGATCAATCACAAAGAGGTCCAAGACATGCAGCGATTACACACAGTCCCACAAAAATAAAAATGATTGTCCAATATAAAATGTTTATCTTTTCTATGTATGGAAATATACATAGAAACAGGTGAATACTTATCCATTTCAGTTTTTAATCAAAAATGTTTTCACTTCACAGACTAAAACTTTATGCAAATGCATAATGTGGAATGTAGATTAAAACCTTTTAAATACAGGTTGTAATGTACGAAAGCAGTAAAAATGTAAAGAGGGGTGAATACTTTCCCAAGCCACTGTGAGTATGTGTGTCATGCTTGGATGGGTGAATCCCTCATACATCAATATCCTGACAGCATTTCATAATCGATATCTGGTGATAAAACTAGAGATAAGCACTATTCGCTTTCTATGCCAAGTAATAAAAAATAAATCCTTAAATGATATACTTCTGACCCATTTTTGTTTTGATTTTCCTTTTGGCTACCTCAGCTGGCATGATGTTTTGTAGACTGTTTGCACGATTTGAGCTGGCAGCAGAGGAAACTGTTCCTGCAGCTCCCATAGGACAGAAGCTGCCACTACACAACCAGAGCATGCATTTTCCTGTTATTCCATAAAAGCAGATAGGTTGGCTGTTGGCTGGGAGACATCTGGGGCATCAAGAGCTCAAACATGTACAGCGTACGCAGTGAACTGCAGCAGTGTGCAATGACCTGGATGATTTTTGCCTTTGACGTTGCATGGATTCATAGGAAGAGAGAATGTCAAACATTCAATTCTTGATTTCTGCAACCAATGTCACATTTATATGATCCTGCAAATAGAGCATCTAGTTATTACCAGGTTATAATTGTGTCATGCAGCCCTTAGAACTTGATATGGAAAAGGTAAGTGGTAACAATGAATCACTAACTACACACATTTGCTTGATTTGAACATTCTGTTTCATCTCTTTCACTCCAACACTCTTCGATCTCCCATCCCTCCACTTCCTCCTCTCCTTCTTGTCTTATTGATGTCTCCTGACCACTCATGATGCCTCGAACATCAAAAAGCACCCAGCAATCATCATTTCATAGACTTGGTGTATTTGGACTGAAGTAAACAGGAAATGGGAAATGGACGAAGCGGGGAAGACACCCGATACTCTGCCAGTGAGAATGGATCAGTCATTGATCTCTATTGTTGTGGAAACCCTCTGTGGGTATCCCAGGGCTGCAGACAGGCGTTACCATAACGATTAACCAATCTCTGACATGGATTATATCCACAGTCATTTACTCATGCTCTAACAGACTATAGAAATGGTCATTTTGAAAACCAAATTACATTGTAGAATAGTAAAGTAACTATCTATAAATTTGTGATTTTCATGTTTGTCTCATTCTACAGTGGCCCTGAAGGCCATAAAAGCAAAGGAAAAGCTCAGTTCTGTTTTCACAAATTAAACATTAGTATTACATTTTATTGATACACAGCAATAAAAAAATGTATATATATATATATTGTTATAAAGTTTCTGATTTCAGAGCATGAAGCTCACTGTACAGATTTATCTCACGGTGAAATCTTTCAAGCTTTTATTTCTTGTAATTGTGATGATTATGTCTTACAGATAATGGAAACCTCAGATTCAGCATCTCAGAAAATTTGAAAACTGTGATAAAGTTAAAGTAGGAAAATCACAGTGTTACCAACAAATCATCTGGACACACAGGCGGTCAATGCCACAGAAGCTGCTTGTTTTGTTGTTTTCTCTCACAACTTCTCTCACAAAAGAGAAGTTGTGTGTTTGTGAAAGCAAACACACAACTTCTCTTTTTCTCCATCACGCAAACATACACACAAAGACTCTTACACTACAAACTTATTTTAGATCTTATACTTAGTGATATAAACGCAGAATTATATGTCACATGGAATAGGAAATAAAATTAAAAAGTTTAACCCTATTCCAGAAGACAGAGATGGACACCTCAACAATCACCTGGATCTGTGATACCTCACAAACAGACCACAGGTTGTGAGAGTGAAGGACTGAGAATCTGACCAGGAGAGAGCACAGGGTACTGTACTCTCTCCATTCCTTTTCATTTTGTCCAAAATAAAATAGGTTTAATTTTTAAGAAAATATTTTTTTTCACATTTGCTCAAACTGTTACTATGTCATAACATTATAACAAAAAGAACAAGGCCCTCCCTCTCCTTCCAGTGCTACTATTGCAATCTGTAGAAATAAACCACTTCCGGTCAGAAACAACCAATCAGAGCCAGGAGGAGGATCTTAACACTGTCAATCACCTCTGCTGTTCAATATGCTACTGGTGGAGAAATAACTTACCTCTACACCCATTGGTGGCCAGTGGAGGTCCACCGATGACGGCCAGCCAGCTCTTTAAGAAAACACACTCTGACGCGCAGATCATTTATCCAACCATCTGTCAGAACCATGTGACTCAGCCTTTAGGTCCAGTATTTAGTTTTTCCTCTCCAGGTTTTCACCTCATCTTTAAGTGTAATCATGTTACCTTGTGATTTTGCTGAATTGATTCTAATTTCTACCTTTAGAAGTCTTCCTAGTCCTATGGCCAAACTGTGCCATTTTAGCCTGTTTGCTGAAACAGTTTGTGATTTTAATCTATTGAAATAAAGTTATTTTTGTTTTATTCATACTTCAGCATTCTGACAACAATCGTGTGTGAGCATCTATGTCTGACTGATGCATATGGCTTGGACTACTGTCCACATTGTTCTTTGAAATATACCACACACTGATAGAGAAATTACTGTTTATGTGATACAGTCAGAGTCTTACAGCTGATAAGATCCTAATGAAAATAATTGCCTATTAAATTCAAACCACCAACTGCTGAAACTTACACAGACTTTTAAAGTTTATTGGGTAAAACACAGGCAGAAGGCCACATGATCGTCATCCAGTCTTAGTGATGTAGATACACTCAGCTTAGACAAATAAAAATAATCATGAGAATTAATATTCCGTGAATAGACACATGTGATGGTGGACCACATTGTGCTGACTTCAGGGCCAGCTACAGTACTGTGGTTTCATTCACCTTAGGTGATGTGATATGGCACAAATATGAATATGAACAGCTTAGATCAGAACTCAGCCCTCTCCTAACTCAATCAAACAGAGCTTCTGTCCGGGGTGAGCAAGTGTGTGTGTGTGTGTGGCGGAATGAACATAAAGAGAAAGGGTGACGGGTGGTTTTCCCTACCAAACAAAGCAGCAGAGGCCAGCCCTGCTCTGGATGCTCTAGCAGGATGCTCTAGTCTAGCTGGATGCTCTAGTCTAGCAGGATGCTCTCACTGTTCAGCGGTTCAAGCTTTGGGATTCGCTCAGGTTCTTTGTCTGATCAGCTGCGTGTTGAACTTGGCAGACAGCGACATAGTGATGGCTAATACTCAGGGCTTTCCTGTACTATCTGTCTTATTTCTGCCCAGAGAGAAGAAATGTTGCATTGTGCCAGTTTTAAGTAGAATTTGGCAACTAGCCATGGAAATACTCTACAGCCATCAACAGAGCTCCATCACAGGCGGAGCAAAGCCGAAGCTCAGGCACAACAACCAGCACATCCCCCTCTGACAGCCAACTGGACACCCACACACATCGGTACAATGGCAGACAGCACTCACCTCTACTAACAGCCACAATGTCACGGCAACACCGCCGGCCAGTGGGCTCCTCATGTCTCCGCCGCTAACGGAGGAAGCAGCTGCAGCAGAAGAACTGAGAGGAAAATCCTGTCACTGAGTCGGTTTCATCCTCCAGGCTTCCGCTGCCAAGACACGGAGACACAGAATGACGCGAAGGACGGAGGAGAGAAACAAGCAGAGAGTCGGACCAGACCTGAGTTTATGTGAATGTTTTAATGGAGTTCCACGCCCCTTTCCTATCTATCTATTATAATGTGGTTATTTCCCTATGAATTACTCCAGTTATATAAACTACATCAAATGATGTCACTTCCTGTTATTAAGATCTCAAGCACGCATAGGAACGTCTGCCTTTATCTGTGAAATTATTTTAATCTAAAATGCGTTAACACCAAGTGTATTTATTATTACTTTTTTCAATTTAATTGCTATAATACAACAAGAAAAGCAGGAGTGGAACTACACATGATGTCATATTTCTGACTACGGAAGAGCAACCATGTGGAGTCAACAGCCGGAGAAAAGAAAAGGAGGAAGAGGAGGCTGGTAGAGACAAAACAGAAGAGCCAGAGCAGGTTGAGGTCATATATTGCTCTGACATCATGATTTGGTTTGTGACACATAACAGGATACTTACCTGTTAGTCAATCAGCCTGGTCTCAGTTTGAGAGAGTCTGGCTTTTGGAGGTAATCCATGCAGTTTGGCTGTTTGTATTAATTATTTTCAGAAAAGCACTTACTGCTTTGCAAATGTAGAGAATGATTCGAGAAATGCATCAAACTGACTGAGAAAAACTGTAACAGCACCTTAATAGTCATGGTCACTGTACAGTTAGAAACCAACATACAATAAAGATTATAATGTACATCAGTGTAAATTCAGAATAGGCTAATCTAAAAAGAATTAACCCAACAGTCATCTTTATGGACTGGGGAGAACCTGGAGAAAATTCATGCATGAATGGAGAGAACATGCAAACAGAAAGGCCCCAGGCCAGGATTCAAACCCACGACTTTCTCACTGCAAGGCAGCAGTGCTATTTTTCCACTGGGCGCAAACCTGAAGAAACCCGAGACAAAAAAAATAATATACCTAGCATCCACATTCATTAGTCTGACAAAACAATTGATCATGAAAATCCTCATATCGTTTTCATCATTAGAGCTTTTATACTCATCAGCTGTTACAGCTTATCCTTCCAGAGCCTGCTTTTAAAATGATCCTTAAATAAAACGGCTTTGACAGAAAAATGCTCAGATGATGACTAGTTGATGGAAAAGCTTCTCAACTCTAGAGAATGTCTTTCTGTATGTTGCTTCTGCCGCCTAGTGGTAATATGAAGTCATTTCAAATAAATAGGAATACCAACCCAGAAATCAAGGAATTTATTTTCCAGCTAATCATTTCTAAAGAACATCTAATGAATCCAGATAATTCCTCTGTCCATCTCCTCTGAACTACAACATGTTCACACTGCCATTTGTTCTTCTGTTTTTCCTGCTCTGATGTTCACAGATATACACAACTCTTGACATTTTGGAAATATTTATTCACAATACAGAACATTTATGCTATAAATATGTTCCCATAGTAATAAATCTTGGATCACAGAGGAAAACAGACACATCTTGTATCTATGGAGCTAAAACAGTCTCATATTCACAAATGCACAGGACAAGATCCACAAATGTACAGGAAAGATCCACAAATGCACAGGAAAGATCCACAAATGTACAGGACAAGATCCACACTTGTAGTTTTGATGCAAACACAAATATCTCTTGATTTCCAAGCTGCTTCTGGCCTGAGTTCCACTGCATTTGTGTGTGAATTTTGAGACTCCCCTGACATCTTAGAGAAACAGCAGCACAGGTAGGACACAGTTTGGTCATAAACATGTTACAAAGTGTTTGTAGAGACTCCTCTAAATCCTAATTCAAAAGCAAGCATGTACCGACTGACAGATGAAATTAGAAAACAGCAGAAAGGTCAAACAGGTCAGCAGAAGTCTTCTTCAGCTAAACTTGTGACTTTTGCCTTTGGCTAATTAAAACAATGGATATAAAACCAAGAACCAAAAGACATTTGTTGGCTTACAGATACAAATGTATATTAGGGCCTTTGTAGATAATCATACATTTTTTTGACTTTATGAGCTCAGAAAATTTCAAAGTTTTTTCTAAAAACATTTCAAAGATTCATCTCAGAGTTTGAGTTTTTTTCTTGCATATTTACTCCTTCATCTGCAATGTCCCTAATAAAATATAATAAGTGCATAAAGATGCGCAATGCAGATCATTTCAGACAACACTCACAGCTGTCTGAGTTCCTAAAGCTTCATGGGGTATACACCAACACACTGCTGACTCTTTCTGGGACTCATTAGTGTGTTTGAAGCTGCTGCTAGGTGATGTAGCTACATGCTAACAGTTGGGGCTCTTCTTTCATTCATGATGAGACATTCTGGGACTATGAATCCCAAGGTGGGTGAGCTCACCTGGTTCTAGACTCAGACTGCTTCCAGGGCGCTGCCTGCATGACTGAAGGTTCCTCTGTTAAAAGATTTCAATTTTACATCTTATGACTGAATTTGTGGTTGCTTTTAGTTCTTATTTTACTCCACTGTTTAAAGTAACAGATGCTTCCAGCATGTTACCATATGTCCTTTAATATCAACACAATGTGCTGTTGGGAAGTGAATGTGGAGTTGGAACAAATAAATAATGAATGAAAACATTAAACCCAAATATTCTACATTTCATCGGAAATTCTTCCAACCATTGTTCTGAATTCTCTGTTTGGACAGCAGTCTGTCCAAACGGTCACTGAATTGTACTTGAAGTGCCTGTTAGCACTAGGTCTTTGTTTCTCATGACAACCCACAGAGAGATCTCTCAGAAACTGTTCAGTACTTGTTTGGTCTGAATCTGGGTCGAAAAATACAATTTAATGACAATCAAGCAACAGTAGCTGCTGCAGGGGAACTGAAATGCATTATGGAAAAAAACATTAAATAAAGGAACATTATTAAAATCAAACAGCTTCAATTGGAGGAAGTGCATGTGCTGTTTTCTAAATGTGAGTGCTGGTGGGGGTCAGTAGATGCAGTCTCCCTGCAGGACGCTGAAGGATCTCAAACCTGAAGCGTTGTGAGATGGCCTTCTGCTCTGTAGCAAGCATCTCCTCCTTAGAGGTAGAGCTGGAAGTCTGGTGGCCCTGACCCAGGGTGTAGGCAGCCAGAACGATCAGCTCCTCCATCATTGCTGCCTCTCCTTCCTCATCCTCAGCTATGCTGCTGCTGGCAGGTGATGCACAATGGGTGGAGCCTCTGGTAATGCTGGGTGCCTCTGGATCCTGTACTGGGAGCATCTCCTCCTCCATCGGGGGTCTCTGGGGACCTGTCCTCTGAAGCCAGGGGTGTGTAAGGCACTGCTCCACTGTGGCCCGCTCTCTGCAGACACACACATTGTAGCACACACTGCCTGGAAGTGGAGTCAACCAAAGAACTTCTTCATATTTTGTCTGTTTACAATCACATACATGGATAAGTTTAGAGAATGGTTAGGTTTTAAAACAATATTCCAAGTTTTGAAGATCTCATTGAGAAGGGAATTATTTAACATTTATAGAAATAAGGAAATTGACATTTGTCTCAATTCCTTGACTGTGATGGGTTTCTTTTCTCTGGTGGCTCTTAATACTCATTATCTGGTTACCATGCTCTGGTAACCTGCAAAAACACAAAAGCTTACCAAGTAGTTTTGATCTCGTTTCTAGTGAAAATATCTTAGTACATCTGAAACAAGACAAAACTAACTTACAAGTAGTAAGTTTGATGAAAACGTTCTAGTTCTATAGGCATATTACTTCACTTATAACAAGTCACCCAGCAGAGTATGACATACATACTTTAGAGAAAACATCTTGAGTTTTTCTTCTAAGTCACCTTTGCAGTATTTTGTGCTGGTATGCCATATGGAATCCTCCAAAATGCATCAAACTAGAAAAGCTGAAGCATTATGAGCACTGCGCTGGATTAAGACGAGCTGCTGTGTGTCTGTGGAGCAGGTCTGAACTCACTGTGGCTGTCTGCGGAGCAGCATCTGGATGAAGGACAGTGCATCCTGGTCCAGCTGCTGCAGCTCCTCGGCTCCATAGCTTACATTCAACTGAGAGATGTTGAGAAACGTCTCCTGTTTGTTGGTGCCAAGGAACGGAGAGACTCCTGTCAGCATTACATAGGCCAGAACTCCAATGCTCCTGAGCACAGAAACAAGGCGTCTTAAAGGGTTTTAACGCTGAACTCACCACATGCTCTGTGCTTCACATCAGCTATAATGTTCTTATCCTGGATTGCTGTTTTGATATAGTTAATGTCAATCATTTTCTGAGAATGTAAAAATTTCCAGTTTGCACAGCTCTACAGAATCTGATCTTGTGGTCCTGATGTACTCTAAAATCAACAGTAGGAGGGAACCAGACATTTTTCTTTGTGTGTTCCTTACTGTACTCTCTTACAGGATCAAGTGAAGAGCTCTCAGGGCTCAGTGGACACACATTTGTAGAACAAACAGCCTCGATTTAACTTGCCCCAGACTAAACTATCTAGTCAAAGATTGAAAACGGGGCCTCAGGAAATACAAAAATTTTAAATAGAGCACAGTATTGGTGGCATGTGCCTGAGTACTTGTTGCTGGAAACTGAAACATCTTCGTACCACATATCTGTTGCAGTGCTTATAGGCTCATAGTTGAGAATCTCAGGAGCTGAAATGGAAATCAGAGAAATAAAGCTGCATCATTCAGAATCAAATCTGTATCAATATTTCAGGGAGCAGAGATCAACATAGGAAGTGACTCACCAACATACTCTGGGGTTCCCATTATTTCCCTGAGTTCATAGTGGCTGCTGACCCTCCTGGACAGCCCAAAGTCCACAATCTTAACGTCCCCCAGAGGACAGCTGCTGGTCAGCAGGATGTTCTGAGGCTGACACAACACAGCACATGCTGGCGTTAGCCTGCAACCGTTCTGGAGGCACATCTTTTCACCTTCATGCACAGAATAAAGGTTTCACATTTATTTGTTCAGTCTACACTGCAAAAACACAAAAGCTTACCAAGTAGTTTTGATCTAGTTTCTAGTGAAAATATCTTAGTACATCTGAAACAAGACAAAACTAACTTACAAGTAGTAAGTTTGATAAAAACGTTCTAGTTCTATAGGCATATTACTTCACTTATAACGTAGGAAAAATGTTCAGCCCATGACATAAGCATGGGCTGACTGTACATGGGTTGGATCTGGGCAGGAAAATGTAGACCCTAGTCCTTTTTTATGTGGGCTAATGGGACAAAATTGTAGAACATCTTAAGAGACAATGTGGTTACCCTGTCACTTTCAAACTTTTCACTGTATGTCAAAAGCAAAAGCTACAAGAGCAAGATTATCAAAACTTGGAAAAAATTACCCAAGATGTCAGCTTGATGGTCTTTGCCAAGGCAATTGTTACTCAGCTGGCCTCTAATGGAGTTGACATAAGGTAAAGCAATTGTATAAGCTTTTCCTTCTGCAAAAAGAAAACCTTGGTGACCTCGACCATCATTGAGGTCACCAAGACGATGGTGACCTCGTCTTGGAGGTCACCATCCAAGGAGAATATTTTTTGCTGATAGAACAGAACATCCATGCCTGGCTAATCTTTGAACCTAAAACAAGCTCACTGTATGATCTTTGTGTCTGGCTCATTCACAAACACTAGGCTCCCAGAGGACCAGGATATTGACATTAAAAATAATGCTTCAATGCTTTATTCTTTAAACCAGTTGAGTATTGTTTTAGCTACACTTTGAACCCCTAACATTTTTTCTTTTCATTATTTTACACTAGAACAGTCCAGTCTTCTAACATTTCTGTGACATCATCTGTTTTAAATGTGCGCCATGTCATTTATACGTAAACTCATCTTCTGCTGCTTACTCAATAGGTCATGGTTCAGAGTGGACTTCTGTCCTTGCTTTTTAATTTTTTTGATCAATTGGATGTTCAGACATCCAAAGTGTTTCTTGCAGCCTGTTCGCAGCAGGATCAAATTCTTATTTGGAGAAATAGTTCAGATCAGACCATCATGAAAAACATTACAAAATGTTTAGAAAATAAATTCAAACAAAATTCATTATTGAGTGAGAAAGATAAGAGTAAATTTTTGTTTTTCATATATCTGCAAACATTTTCCAAGTAATCAGCATTAATAAAATAAAAAAACTTAACATTTCTGTTAATGATTCATTTTATATCTTTTATTTTAACATTTTTGTTCATCTGTTGGCACCATTGCCAATAAAGGTTGGTGAATTGAAGTAGGCACTTTGCACATCCACTGAAGAAAATAGTTCCAAAGCACATTTGAATAAGGACTATCCATCCATCCATTTTCTAACACCCTTGTCCCTAGTGGGGACAGGTAGAGTTCTAGAATAGGTTGGCGGGGTCACCCTGGACAGGTCGCCAGTCTGTCACAGGGCAACACAGAGACAGGCAGGACAAACAACCATGCACACACACACAAACACACACACATAGGATTTAGAGAGACCAATTAACCTGACAGTCATGTCTTTAGACTGTGGGAGGAAGCTGGAGTACCCGGAGAGAACCCACGCATGCACATATATATATATAGAAATATCTATATGAATATACATCTACATATATAAAGTCATATAGATAGTATTTAGATTTATACATGAATATAGACCTTTAGGAATATACATAGGTATCTTTATTTGCGTGCATCTATAGATATATATCTATATATTTCTATATCTATATTTATAGATATATTTATACGTTTGTTATAGTAAACTAGTTTCTGTTATTTTCAAAAGCACCATGTGAATAATTGTCGATTGTTTTTTAGTTTAACAGCGCATTTCTTGTTGTGGCACCATTTGCTCAGTTTTAATGTTCTAATAATTGCTGTGGTGAGGTAAAAAATAACTTCTGACAATATTTCAAATTACCAAATAAAAAGCCTTGACCAAAATAAATTTTCATCTGTCTCTCTTTTTTTTCTTTTTTTACAAGTTTTATGCTAAAGCATTTTAGGACTTTAGTTTGTTGATCAAGATTGCATATCTATGAATGCAATTAACTTCCAGGTTAGGTGAGAAAGACCCCATTGTTCCTACAAGGACAAGGCATCTGGCTCCCACTGAAAACCTAGTCAGGGCCTATTAAACCCATATGGGCTAAAGCATATGGGCCCATCATGGAAAATGTGGAAATACACATTTGTTACCCATGCTAGCCCAGTTGAAGTCCTATTAAGGCCCAGTAAACATTCCTGAAAGCACATACATAGGCCTCATGTAAGTCAACCATCTGAGTCCCACTGAAAACCCAGTTAAAGCCCATTAAAATCTACCTGGGCAAACCTATACAAGGCCACCATGGAAACCGCAGACAAGCCCATTTGTTACTCATATTCTAGCCCAGTTATATTACCGTTGCAGATTTACCTGGGCCGCTGTAGGGCCCAGGTAAATTTTTGTCCCATATGGAGCCCACCTAGGTATGCTGGCTGGGATGTAATGTAACTCTACTGACTTTCAGGTCCAGGTGAACCACGTTGTTCTGATGAAAGAAGGAGAGTCCTTCTAGGATCTGTCTCATTAGTCTCTTCACGTCTTCTTCACTGAAGGCCTCATCATCACGATCTGACACACACTGGTTGAAGATCTCTCCTCCAGCAGCACTGCAAGCCAATTCAAACATGATGTAGAAATGATTTACCCTCTTATTATGCTAACAATAAATTAAAATAAACTCAGATTTGTACAACAGACAAATAAAAGAGCAAATAAACAATATATTATACAGCCAAGATGAACATTCAAAATAATTAATTTCCAATCATGCAGATCAACTTATTCAGTTTGTCACCGTTAAGACTGTCACAATTCTAATGCTGAACTTGATACTCAGGCGTGCTGAGTATCAAGTTCAATACTCAGAAAAATAGTCAATAGTCTAAACTTTGGAAATAGCAGCAACAGTTTTTTAAGGCTAATTTGCAATTATGAGGAAAAATATAATTATAGCATTACAATATTTTTACCTTATTGAGTAGAGAAGATTTCAACCCCCCTCATTAAAAATATTTATAATTTAAAAGTGTCACTTCCCAGTTTGGCAAAACAGTAAAGAACACTTAATGTTAATAGCTTCATTCATGCATATGTATAGATTAGATTCAGTAATGTTTGTTTGTTTATTTGGACTCCCATTAACCGTTGCCATGACAATGACTACTCTTCCTGGTGTCCGCCTCAAAAAAAGTTTTTTACAAAAACAGTTGTATAAATGCACAATAGTAACACTTTATATAATAAAATGATTAATCTACATCAGAAACATATTTATTTTCATAAATGTGCAATTGTTACACTATATTAATTATTTGTCTTAAACTTTATTTCACCAGGTAAAATAAATAAATAAATGAAAAAATCCATTGAGACCAACATCTCTCTTTTTTTTCATTTCTTTTTCCAAGGTTTTTGTGGGCTCTAGTGGCCCTTATTTGAAAGTAGGCTGACAGGAAAGAGGGGAAGACATGCGGCAAATAAACCTGCGATGGACACGTCGAGGACTAAGGCCTCCAAACGTGGGTTGTGCTAAACCCCTACGCCACCACAGCACGCCCCAAAAGTCTCTTTTATAATGGTGGCCTGGCTAAGAGGACATCAACTCACTTGAAATAAAACTGGTTGATTTACATGGAAAGTGCAATTACAGAAAAAATAAAGTGTAATTACTGTAAACAATGTAATAGTACAATGAAAATTAGCCTATTATAAAAGTAATAAAAAGTAATTAAAGTTGTTGTTTTGCCTCATGTTCACTTGAGGTGTTATTCCCCACAGTGTGAACCTTAAAGAGGCTGAAGGCAGGATTCTCAGCTAAAAACCAACCGATGCATCTGTAATTTACAGTTTGTGTTTAGACTGTGGACGGAAACCAAGAGAGCCACAGAAAAACCAAATGACAATCTTTGATTCCCATTTCATACACAACCTCCCCAAAATGGGCATAAAACCTGTTCTATGGCCAATACTTGTGGTGTTTGGTTTATGAAATCAAATCCTGTCCAGGCTGATTATGTGTTCTGATTTTCTTGAGGTGGTGGCAGAAATAGCAAAGCACCATCAAATATAGTCATGTAATCATGGGGTCCACTTGAATGAGGCCATTTGCATAGTTCTCAGATCACTTTCATTCCAGGTCAACACAAAAAACATAAAAAAATAATGCTAGAGACATTGAAACCTTCACCCTCTGTCTAACTTAGATTAATTTCCTCTGACAGGTTTTATGAATAATAATAATAAAAAAAAAACAGTCAAAGAAAGGGATAATTCAAGAATATACAAAGTGACCCCTACGAGAACTGATGTATTAAGTTTTATCTCAGAGGAAGCTGGATAGGAACAGAGCAGCAAAATGCCTTCGAAACCACTGCAGGGTAAAAAAACAGAAAAAAATAAAAAGTCCAAATGATTCTTGGTCATAAACATATTCACTATAAACCAGGATTCAATACTATTGGTGCTAATAATTATTGACAACAATACCAATAAGCAGAACAGAGACAGTCAATGACATAAAGAGAGACACAGGAAGTGAGAAATGCCTTTTTGATCAATAAAGCATGAATGAACACATGCACAGACATGCTATGGAAACTAAGTGAAGCACTGTTATGAGAACACTGACAACTGGTAAAGCTACTATAGTCAACAGCGTTTTGTGTGTGTGTGCTCTGAATAAAAGAATAGTTGATCTAACTAAAATAAACTGCTTCAATTGATAACTAGTGGAATTAGGTTTATTCAAGTTCATTTGTGTAACTTGACAACTCAATAATGAGATGTTAAATGGTAAAATGGCCTGTACTTGTATAGTGATTATTCAAACCCAGAAGACCCCGAAGCGCGTCACACTACATTCAGTAGTCTGGGAAGACACTGTAAGTCTGCAGAAATACTGGTAATAATTGCAGGGTCGACCACAGATAATCATTCTAGATCATAATGCATAGATTCAGATTTATTTGTATCCCAAATGGGAAACTGATGTTACAGCAAGTACAAAAAAAAAACAACATTTGAGATGAAATAAATGTGGATGGGTTTTTATGTTTATGTTCTGTACTCACAATTCCAGAATAAGCACCATCTCTGAGGCCATCTCATAGACCTGGTGGAGTTTGACCATGCGTGGACTAGCTGTGGCCAGCTCAAGCACTGCAATCTCATGGATGATCTCCATCCGACAGTCCTGTCCTTTCCGCCTCTTCCGTAAGAACTTTGCAGCATACTCACGCCCCGTGGAATTCTCTACACACTTTCTAACCACGGAAAACTTCCCCCTAAAAGAGATGAACAATGTCAGAACAAAGCAGAAGATCCACAGCATTTATAGCTACATTATTGTCATGTATAGCCAAAGGTTTTGAGATTTTATAGTTAGAAACCCACCTGTTTAGTTGATTAATCAACACATTGATGTGTAAAGACGGCACTTGACAATTGATGTGTTCTACAACTTTGTATTTTTTGTGTGCATTTTTGTGATGTAAACCACTTTGAACTGCCTTGTTGTTGTGCTATACAAATAAACTTGATTGATTAATTACTGTAATATGTCGGGTTTCTTTGGTACTCAGAAAATAATTCTGACTGCTACAGTCCCAACAGGACAAGTTTAAAGAGAAAGTAAGAAGAAAATAAAAAAAATAAAATGGGTCCAACACTGGTTTTGGGTAAACTTTAACGCTCACTGATTGACTCCATCCAAAGATGTTCTGGTTTATACAATAGAAAGACAAAATTTGTCAAACAGCAGCTAAGAAGTCAGTATAGTATGAAAAAGTAGTTGTAAGGAACCTGGTAAACAGTGTTTGAAGAATGTTGGAAGTGTTTCTATTAGTTTGCCATTTGCTGTGACCTAAATTAGGTTGACACAGTGGAGGTGGCCTCATGTGGAACCATGCCGCCGCAGGCACATCCTCTGAAATGAAATAATGGGAGATGAGGGGCCTGTATGGTGCCAGCCTTCTGGTCAATACTGGCAGTTGGCAGTGCTAAAGCACTGACCCAGAAACAGAACACACTGCACAGGATTGTATGAAACCAGCTACAAACCACAATGAACAATGAGTTCACTTTGATATATTTCAGAATCTGAACCTTTCTGGAAAATAAAAACTGAACAAATATAATGTACTACCTTTGGGTTTGCTAACAAAAGATCCGAAAATCACTCAGGAAGAAAGAGAAGTTTAACTTATGATAATTCCAGGATTTGTATGTTTTACTTTAATGTTTATTACACTGCCTTTCTATAATTTGACAATTTGCTTCTGTTTCAATGCTTATGCATTTTAAGCAGCTTGCTTTGCCTTCAAAAAAGTTTTGCCCTTTATAGGACTTAGAGGTTTTTGATCTGTTTCAGATCATGAATCAAATGTTACCATCAGACAACACAAGTAAATATACATGCAATCTTCAAATTATGATTTTATTCATTAGGAGAAAAAAACTAACAAAACTTACCTGACCTTATGAAGAAAACATAAATTAATTGTGTGTAACAGCACTTAGTTGAATATTACAAGTGACCTCACTCCTAAAGAGGAATGAAATTGCTTCAATAAAACCTGTCTAAAAGTATGAAATAGGCTAAAGGATCTCAAAAAGCAACATGTAAGGAAGAAAGTCAGCAACATCTTTTAGTCGAGCCAAGAGTTGCTGGCTGTCTGAAATTACTCCAAGAGCACATCGACGACTCAACCAGAAGATGACATAGGAAATAAGAACATCTTAAATCAATGTCCTGTCCTTCTCTGTCCTCATTTAAATCTGACCTCAAAATTCACTTTTTCAGACTTCCTTGTTCATTTTAATGTCATTTATTATAACCATTTATTGTGTTTGATTATATAATCTTTTTATTGTTTTGTAGTTCCAGTGTTCGGTGACCTTTAATGACCTGAAAGGCATGTTCTCATAAAATGTATTATTGTTACCCACCATGGGCTTTGTGCAGTGCCGTGGGCCGCTGCAGCGGCTTCATGTGAGAGTCATAAGGACCTGCTGCCTAGAAGCATCACATCCCATCACATAGAGAGCATTGAAATAGATGAATTCATTTAAATACTCAAAATATCTTAGATCTACCCATCAATCCTAATAAAAAGAAAAACATTTTAAAATTGGTATTACATCATTTTAAGTTGCAATAACAGTTCACAAAAAGTGCAACTGTGTTCAGTTGACAGGCAAAAATTTCTGGTCAAATTTTTAATTCATTCACTCATTGGACATTTGATCATATTTTAATAGTTTTCGGATAATGCAATATTTGCTCAGTTAAAAACAAAACTTGTTTTAAATTGCTATCCATTTGCTTCTAGAAATCATCAAAGATAAATTACAGTGGACATAAAAGTCTACGCAAACCTGTTAAAATGTCAAATCAATGTAATGTAAAAAAAAAATTAAAATTACAAGTTATTTCAGAAAGATACACCTGTCCACCCCACCTTTTGCCCAATGACTGCTGGAGATAGACACCAGTTCCTCTGGCGAACCTTCAAGGATAAGCATGTTGGATAATGGATGGAAATAATATCCATCATAATGTTTGTGTAGCCTCTAATTGGCTAAAATTTTACCACCTGACATTTTAAACAGAGTAGGGCTGTTGTAAACTAATATTTTACTAATTGAGTATTGTAAAAATTATTCTTACGATTAATCAAGTAATTGGATAAAAAAAAAAATAAAAAAAATAATGAAATAAAATATCGGTAAATCTAACAGCAGTTTTACTATTGGTTAACAACATCAGTCCAATTTTTCATATTTGAGCATCCCTAACAATCATTTTTCTGTAGTTTGGAAAATGAATAATAGCTCACTTTCTAAGATATCCTGAAGAAAAGTTCAGAAGCACAGAACATTGAAATTCTAGATACTTGTGAAACTATAGCACCATAATGTTAGACCTCCTTCAGTTTGACACTGTAAATGAAGTAGTTTATGCTGTTAGACAACCTCACTTCATGTAGTTAAAGATGTCTTTATTTTCACTGGAATGAATATATCTGGCAATTCCTTCTCACTGTATTACTGTTGTTTTTATTCACACTCACATGTTTATCGAATGTAATAAACACAATAACTGGCTGAACTGAATACTGTTTCTATATCTGTCAATATATAATCAATGTGTTTCTTCCGTTTCAAACATAAAACTAACAAATGACAACAATGAAGACAGGAACCTTTCTGAATGAAAAGTAAATATGGAATTAGTGGCAAATAAACTCATTTTTAAAGTCCTTGGAGAAGAAGTTGGATGTTAGCAGCAGGCTGGATTCAGCAATGAACAGCATAGTTTGCAGTTTAACAACCACCACACTGTGCCATGCAGCCATTGGCAAAGCAGCATCAGCATATTTCCAAAGCCTGCAGCTTCATTCACGGACTACACCCTGAAAAAACCTTTCGCATGTGTAAACGGAGAGTGTGTGTGCCTGTTTTGTGTGAGTGTGGAAACAGAAAGCAAGCTAGCGGTCATGACGCAGGCTCAAGCAGTTTCGGTTAAGCAGAGGACTTGACAAGATACTGCAGAGAACTGAAGAGATAGAAAATAAGATTCATCAATTGGAGGTGAATATCAAGGTCGCAGGTTTTGAAAATGAACCAACCTTACTGATCAATTAAAATGGCAAACAGAACGCAGCCAGCAACCTCAGCAAGCAGTCCCCTAAAACTCACCCCCCCCCTTTTTCACCTCAGTTATTACAGAAAGAAGCTAGTGACCACGTCCAATAGTGATGGACTCTGATCTGAACATTCAGAGTCACATAAAGACAGTTACAAAGTCGGCCTGTTACAAATGGGGACAAATTGGAAACAGGCCGAAACACTAGAAATGTTACAAAGAACATTTCCAGTCAAATTTTGCTGATCATGATTGATCTGCTGAAACACTGAGTTTCTTAAATCCAGACTAAAAAGCTACATGTTTGGAGTTGCTTTTGAAGCATAATGGATTAAGAATTTAACAATGCCACTTGAGTACATGCAATATTTCAACTGTTGATTCTATGTTGCATGACTTTGTGTTTTTATGATGTAAAGCACTTTGAAATGCACTGTTGACAAAATGTCCTATATAAATATTAAATTTCCACTGATTGATTTGTAAAAGCAATTTAAAAAAAGGGTAAAATACTTGAAGGGAGAAGGCTTTTTATAAGTACTGTAAATGAAATCATTCTTGAAAATGTTGCCATAATGCTAACAATGAGGTCTCAGCTACTCTGCCTTCTCTAGTGCTGCACTGCAGACTGTAACCGTTCATGTTGATCTGTGGAAGCTAATGTCAGTCACAATGTCAGGTCATGCGATGAAAATGACATACACAACACACACTACTTATTGCCTTCATATGGGTGTTTATACCTCATAACTTATGGTTTTATTTTATGAAGTCCTTTCTCTGCTTTCATAGCATGTCTGGGAAGGTTTGAGGCAACCTTCAGTTGGCACATGTCGTAGTAGAGTCCACCATTAAAGGCACATTTTTTCAGATCACAAAGGAAAAATTTTAGATTTCGTAAAAAATTTGACTATCTTGCTTGAACATGGGAGAATCATAATTCATGTGATTTGCTTTCTTCTATTTATGGATTAATAATTGTTCAAGTTAGGTTGTTCTGATCAGTCAACTTCTTCCCTTCAGCCAATTTCCTACAATTTAAAAACTGACTCCTGTTTATGACTGAGTCTTGTTTTGTTCCTATTTTTTTGTCCTCGAGGCTTTTGGGGTCTGGACATTTTGATATTTCTATTTGGTTTACCATGACACTTCCCTTTTCTAATAAATCTTTTCAAAGGAGCCACAATCTTTTCCATTGCTTAAGAAAGGGAGAAAGCAAATACAGTAAAATGAAATTAAGGATGAATGAAGGAATTAAGAAAAGAACAGAGATAAATGGATGAACACAAACTTTACACAATGGGATAAACCATTAAGTTTTGTAAAACAAAGATTGTCCAGAATCTTATTTTTTTTCTTTTTCACATGTATCCAGATCCAAAAATGTAACAACTCCCTATTTTATATTTTTTACTTTTACAACAAAATACTAGTGGGAAGTCCATGGTACTCCGCAGATTTGAGATTGGTTGTATAGAATCAAAAAAATAAAATATTTCCAGGTAAAAACCAACAGAAGGAGAACTAGAGATCTCTAAACCCTTTTAGAATAAAATATTCAAGCTCATGTTTCAGGTGTATCCTGTATCTGATCCAATATTTCAAGCTCAAACAGACTTATTTCCATTTCCATTAACAACTAGTGACAATTAAAGAGCGAATACTTCCAGGTAACGGGTCTTTACCTGCCCAGCTCTTTGCCGGGGCTGACGGTGTAGAGCTCACTGAAAGGTTCCTTCCTAATGGAGGTTTGGATTTCCGAAAGCAAGCCGCTGACGGGGTGAGCGAGGCTCTGTCCTCCTGCGACAGGAGCCGGACTTGGGTTCGTCTGGAAGTGGGCTTTGCTTCTCGTGTCCCCGGCGCGAGGGCATTCGGGAATCATGGCGCGCGCGCTTCGAGAGTCCAACTTTTGCAGAACAAGTAAACTATCTGCTGGAAAAGGAAACTTTCGTAAATGTGTCACAGTCCGACAGGCTGGACGGTAGGAAGCTTCGCACCGTGTAGAAACCTCTCACACGCCGACTCTGAGTGTCTCATTGTGGTGAGGTTCTGCCAAACCCGCTGCATCCCGCTCCACTCTACGACCCGCTCTGGTTCTGGCTCTGCCCACAGGCACTCAGAAAAACAAAGGTGCTCTTCTACTGTTACCATGGCAACTCCTGGTGACAGACAGGTGTCCTGGCCAATTAGCGGCAGGAGCAATGACGATCGATTTAATTTTTTTTGTCTCAAAGCATATATTTATATAACCGTATACAGTATTTAATAAATTCGAATTGATTTGAAAAAAGTCTCTTCTTCAGATAGTATACTAACTTAAATACATTAATTACAGACTGGTACTTGTTTTCAAGTCACTGATGCGTTTCAGGGCTGCACAGTGGCCAAAGCACCGTGGCCTTGCAGCAATAAAGTCCTGGGTTTGAGTCTCTGTGTTGCCCTGCGATGGATAACTTGTCTAGGATAGACTCTGCCTCTTGCCCCCAAATCAACCTTTCTTTATGTTTCTGTGTGAGTTGTGACGTGTTTGTGCAATTCCTTTTAGTTTGACATTATATTTGGCCTAAAACCGTCTCACTGCTAACAATTGAATTTTCCCACAAGTCTGAACGGCAAGTGATCTGCACCATCTTAGTAGGCAAGTGCAGCAAAAAGTGTAGATGAATCATGCCTTTGACAAAGAAAGTATATTGACACTCAACCAACCAATGTGCAAGAGAAATATCAACAAAATTGCTGCTGTTGGGATCAACCCGTATGAAACAGATTATGGAAACATGTCAGATGATGTAGACAAGCTGCCTCCAATCTTCTATTATGACAAAGTTCACTACTTAGTGAACATGAAGAGTGCACACCATGGCAGAACTTCATGACATGAAACCCACTGACGCATACAATCAATGTTTCAACGGATTTGGTGACTATCAGTGTAAGTACATGCAGTAACATACACATAGGCTACATGTCCGTCTTGGCTTGAAGATAAAAGCTACATTAGCTAAGCTAATTTTGCTAGTTTGGCAGTAAATACTACTGTAAATATCACTGATATTTATTGAAGTATTACACAGAGGTGGGTAGAGTACTCAAAAGTTGTGATCGAGTAACAGTTGTAATATACTTATATTGTTTATAAGTTAGGAACTAGGTAAGAGCGAGTGCTAAGCTTGTGGTTTGTTTATTGTTTTCATAGCAACTTCATAGCAACTGCCTACCAAGATGGCTGTCAGCTACAAAGTTCCTGGAAGTGTGATGTCACATGAGAACTATGTACAGTATAACCAGCTTACAAGTAAAGTAGTTACATAGTGGCTTAAGGACAACAAGAAACTTTTTAATACAGTAAAACCGTTACCCTTCAGAGCAAATGACTTTATCTGTCTGCAAAAAAAATTTGGGAGAAAGTCTTTCAAAAAGAGAAAACTGTTCTTTTTATCATCTCAGTATGGAAAGACACTAAAGACTAACTCATTATATTAAGAGTCATTGAGCAATGCAAGTTATTATCCACTTGGTGTCATTGTAACACCAATGACATCTTGGTCTGTTGGTTGCTATGTTCTTGTTTTCATTCTTTTTATGTGAAATGAGGAAAAAATGTGAACTTAAATAACATAAAAAAATAATGTTAGATTATAATTTATGTTAAGTATTAAGTTGTCTACATGTTGACTTTCACAGCTTCACCTGTCTGAAGGGCTGATTATGTTCACATGAATCAGCCCTTGTAGTTTTAAATATGTACAGTATATATTTAAAACTACATTTGAACAAGTTTTTTTTATAAAGAAAACTTTCTAGGCTGGTCAACCACGTCACATCTGATCTCTCTGCACAATAATGTAAAAACAACTCAAATTTTAACCCATAAACACTGAAGCTACAAAGATTGCAAAACAGCTTTTGGCAAATATGGCTTTGATTCTCTAGCAGAACTTCAAAGAAAATCTAGTAAAATTTCCTCGTAAGGATTTCCCTCCCCAAGATTAATATCTTTATATTATATTCCTACTTGACTGTGCATGTAGAATAAATCCCCAGAGCAGCAGCGCAGTAACAAAGTGATCATTTTATTAAGGTTCATAAACAGTTGTATGGCATGGTGGACATTAGTACAGCCTGAGTATTTAGCAACCCATCATCACTTATTTCAGAACTGCACCTTTAAAAATTTTGCACAGATATATAACAGATAAAACATGTATAACAAAAGTAAAAACAAAAGATTCTGCATGCTTCAGTGTCACCTCACACAACGTAGTTGTAAAGAAAATGGCTTTTAGAATTCAATAAAAAGTCAGAATTTTTATTGAATTCTGACTTTAAAAAGTAAAATTAAAAATAAATGAATAAATGCTAAATAAATTAAATTAATGCTACAATTATCCATTCTCATATCTTTCTGTTGAAACCTTAACTGTTTTCTATTTTATTCATTTGACATTTACAGGCCAGTGATAGTGGTACATTAAATGAATGAATAAATGGTTTTGCATTAATCAACAATAAAATATAATGTACTAAAGAGAAGACGTTTTATGGTTGCCAGAGAGCATCCGTCAATCTTTCTCCAAAGCATAGAATATTCCACCTGGATATGCAGTAGTGAAAGCTGTGATAAGATGAGACATGTTGACACAGGAGCTACAGCAACTGAGGGGTCCTGCAGTGAAAGCAATGGACAAAGTCAGTGGGTCTCTGTGAGGTAACACAAAAAACAACAACAAAAAAACCCAACCAATTCAGCCAAAGGTAACATAATAGAATGGCAAGCATCTCTGAGGCTCCTAATTTATCATCATCATCATCACCACCACCACCATCAAAAACACAGCAAAGAAAACATTTCAGGAAAGTTTCAGTGCCTCCCCCTAATTATATATACCAGTAAGTAGAAAAGTTTGTAAGATATAAAAGGTCAAGCAATGCAATCACAGCTTTTTTTTCTTGTGGAGATGCAATAAATATGAATAAGGCTTTAACAGAAGAAAGAGTGTGCGATTTGTAAATTAGTTTCCTCCAATTTCAATAAGTGCTTGAGCTCACTTAACAAATGGCTTAGCAAAAATATTTTAATCTCATAATTTTACCATCCAATGGTACTAATTTTAAAATGTTATCACATTTTCTGTTGCAAAAGCAACCAAATAAAAGCAAAGCAAAAGTGCAAAAAGCCCAATGCCAGCCTCTCCCAGGGGAATATGACACTTGATACATTTTTCACTCAGAATTTACACAAATCTTGGTCTGTGTCCACAAGTATACACAATGACAACAGTGTGGTTTAGGTTAGATAAAATGATTGTCATCATGCTAAGTACAGAGGGAATTGTTGGGTCAGTCTCTGGCAACTGGAAGAGGTTTTTAAATGTCTTAAGGAAACAAAATTGGGCCGTCATATGGTGCAGTGGTTAGAGTGGAGGCCACAGACCTCCACTCTGCCGTCTCGAGTGTGACTCCTTTCCTTGGTTTCCTTGCTGCATGTCTCTCCCCCCTTCCTGTCAGATCACTATTGAATAAAGGCCAGTAGTGCCAAAAACATCCTTAAAAAGAAAACAAAATTAATTGTAAGCTGTGATGGAAGGCAGACTTTCCCTCTAGCACAGCATTTTAGGAAACACAACCTACCAACTCTAGCAGACTGTCTGGGACAACTGAGTTGCAGCGACTTGAAATTTTGACATGATGCAAAGTTAGCTAAAGTCTGTGTTCTATTTATATATTAATATGAGTTATGCACATCTTCATATGAACATAAACTCCACTATTCACATGGAAGAATAGTTTACATTTGTCTGGATAAAAAGGTCAGCAACAAGATGGGCACCTAGTTGGAACGGTTAAGTTTAGATGTAATTTGGTTCACAATGACCAAATACTGATGGGCTTGTTCAGGTTTAGATTTTAAAGGAACTTGCAGGTCTCATTATGAGATCACAGCATTCAGATTGCTCACTTTGTAGAATTTCTGGAACTGTTTGGATTCATGTTTGTCACACTGGACTGGGTTCTAGATAGCAACCAATGACCTGGTTATCTTCATTTAGCCATGACAGATTTTGCTGATGATAGAGTAAACCCATCTCATTGTGTCTTTGAGGCCTCCTCTTTGTCTAATGTTATGGAAGATCTTATAGTTTATTAATCCAAGCCAAAGAAATAATCTATGGATTTCTAAATGGGTTGTTGTTCCACATTAGAGCCATTTGTCTTAACTATTCATTCCTATCGCCATGAGTCTCAAACTCGCCCAGGACTCAAAATTTTGTCACAGAACTTCTTGAGTTCCTGACCTACCTCGGTCTTGTTCATTATTATGTAACATCTGGAAATGTACTGTGATAGGGATGAATTAATTTAGATGAGATTAGATTAGATTAGGCTATGTGTCAAACTTTTTTGTCCCTAAAGACTGTAGAGGTTCACATAAAGAGAACCTTATTTAATTCTTGTGTGCTTTAAAAATTATTTTATCAAATCAGTTTTAATCTCTGTACTGCCAAATTACATCAATGTGAAAACATTTTTAATATGAATGCATTTCAATAATTACTGAGTTACTTATTAATTTTTTAACAGTTTATTAATTGGTAGTTTGTTTTTTCCTTTTAACCTTTTTATTATGAATGTCGTCATGATCTTGATAAGACCCCAAATGGAAATAAGTCTGACACTCCTGAATTAGGATAATGGAATTGGTCAACTTTCACTTATTCAGCTGTGATCCACAGGTCTAACTCTGAAAATATAATATACTGTCAAAAAAAAATACATCATTTGTTAGTTCTGAATGTGAAGCACAAATAGGGAACATCTTGTAATTTCTGTTTGCTGTGAGATTCTAAATTTCTTCCTTTTTCTGAGAACTTTCTCATTTATTGCCACTTTACCTTCCCTCTGCAGAGAAATACTATCCAGAGAGCATTAAAATAAACTTCCTTGGCCCATAGAGCCTTTCTCGCTGTTTTCAGTGACTGTCAGCTGCTCCAGCAACTGTAGGTTACTCAGTTGCTGTAGTTCAGATGTTGTCACTGATGCCCTCTGATTGGCCCCTCGTGGACATGCCAGCTCATTCTTAAGACAATCTTTTGCTTATCTTAATTTGTACCTGATTCTGTCTAAAATTAAGTGATGGTGAAAAGATTTCATGTCAGTGTACACTTTACAGCTGCGGTTTCTGATTTGTGGGATGTGGTCCAATTGTTCACCACCCACCTCTCTACTCCAGGTCTACAATTGTTTAAAAAACATTTTACAATGACAATTACATTTGGGTTAGCTAATTAAAGGAAAATTGCACAGTGACTGTACCACAGTGCAACTTGTCAATCCATGCTTGTCAGTTTGAGCCTTTATCTCGAACTGTTTTGAGATAGAGGATAATGTTATCGCAAATTATGATTCTCAAGCAATGCTCCTTCAAAAATCTGCTTTTTCTTCCAAAAAATATTTAGCTATGTTAAAATGGATTCTCCTTGGTAATAAATGCACTACTGCATGAGTTTTATGGAAATCTTTTCAAAATGTAGATTCCAGCAAGTGAATATCATCTATGTGATTTGGACCAATTCACATTTTACAACTCAGTAGTATGAAATATATATATTGCCAAATTTGAATTCAGGTGTTCCAATTACTTCCATTCTCATGTAAATAAAGTTACATTTAGAAGGCACACGGCTTCTACAAACATGAAAAAATGGGTCACACTCATGGATTCCACTGTTATTGTAAAAGGGCAGCTCCTGTGTAATAAGGTCCATCTGAATTTTTGTCACTAAATATTCTGATGTCAACTGTCACTAATATTAGAACAAAATGGAACCTATGAAGCCGTAGATCAGATAAAATCAGAGTTGGGTCAGCAGATATACTGTGAAGAATTCTCCAACTTTCTATAAAGTCAATAACTATGGACATTCAAATATCATGCAGCCTTTAGTTTGACTCAAGAACAGTGAACATAAAACTTCATGGAATTAGTGACCATATTTAACATTGTCAACAGCTATGCAAAACATCTGTCAAAAATAGGTGAGACAATTACTTATTTCCATGCATAGACCAATTAAAGAAAGTACTATCACTTTATTGAATAAATAAAAGTGTGAAGTAAAAATCATGGATTAGCATTGTTTACTCTTACAGAGGTGTGCAACTATGATTTTGATTACAAATAATTAAAATAATTAATGATTTATGTTTTTTTTTAAGAGGCTGCCTTAAATGAAACTGACAATGATGATTATAACTTAAGATATAAATGGCCCCATAGTTGTTAAGGAACCAGTATGCAATCATTAGAGATATAATTGCATATTTATTGCAGATATCCAAAATGATTGGATTTTGGATGAAAGAAGTTGTGATTTTGACAATGATCTTGAAAACAGGGTAACATATGTGTGTTTGATTACTACTGCATCAAAATGATGAGTGAATGACCATGTGGTGCTGAAACAGCAGGTCTCGATAGGAATGGAGCCAAACAAAGAGAACTGGTTAGGTGCCATCTACATCACCAAGTCAAGGAGGAAAACAAACTGCGGATTCTGTCCAAGAAATCTACAAGTGGTTTTCCAGGAGATCCAGCCTGACTTGGACATCCAAGACACTCAGTCTCCATTTAGAATCCTACAATTTCAGCATTAGGGAAAGACAGATTAGGTAAAATTATTTTATTTTATTTTTAATCTATGAATATTCTCTGTCGCTAAATGATGCACTTGAGGAAACCCTCCAAGAGGAGTTGCAGCAGTTATTGCTACAAAGGGTTAGCCAAAATTATGTCATAGATGAAAATGGGATGTCACTTCAAGTTCATGTGTGTGAAAAGGCAGAAAAACAAATACTTCTGGCAATATAGTGTATTTAAATAGAAAACAAAATCAACCAAACAATGAAATTCAACTAATCAAAAACAATGTAAATAAAGAAATGTAAACTTCTGTGGCAAGAAAAATCTCAGCAATGAAAATGACAGATATTTGCAACTTGAGCAGTTTTTCTTGCAGGCCTTCTTTTTTTTTTTTTTTTTTTACTATATATAAAATATGCAACATGATTGTAAAATGGTAAGTTTACTACCTCTTCATTTCAAAGACCATGAATAAATACTCCTGATATCTTTAGGTTTGTTAAAGCATCAAAATGATATCAGACATGATGATTAAACAAGCACTCTCTAGAATGCCAAGTCCACCTGACTGAGAAGACACAAACAAAAATAAGCATACAAATAACTGAACCAAAAATGACGCCAGGTTTGAAACCCAGTAACTCCGCACACCACGTCTGAGGCAGTAAGTTACTGAGGCACAGATTCATTACTCAGAGAAACATGGAAGCAAAAACTAGGGGATGAATGCAGGAGTCTGCAGTCAGTCACTGTCAGAGACAAGATGACTGTGGTACATGTTGGAGTCAAAGTCTCTATTATTGCATATATTACATTGGTTTGTCCTGGGGCTCCGGTACATAGTAGTTTAGAAGGAAAGTGTGTCCATTAATCTTGAGCCTTTGGACATTTGCATGCTGCTTTGCAACAGTTCAAAACATTTGATATGATGATGAGTGACAAGTTGGAGAGCAACAGCAGTCTGAGATGAAGCAGTCATCTGTGGAAGACTAGAACATGACAGTTCCTGTTCAAACAGCAGAGCAAGAGCCGCTCAAAGCTGCAGCATCCCTCAGAAGGTTGGTGGGTTTCTGAAATCCCCCAATGACAGCTTGGGACCGGACAATAAGCAGCCATCGGCAAACCGTGGAGCGCATACTTGCTTATTGGACGATGTGATCCCCCAAGTTTCCATAGGTGGTCTCAGAAGCCCTTTAATTGGAAATGATGACTGATTTAATGACATCATGGTCTTTTAAAAGTGCTTAGAGAGGAGGACTGTTGTGGAGGACAGCTGTCCTTAATGATGCCGTTTTCTCAAAGATGAAGTCTGTCTCCAGCTGATGTCGCTACGTTACACTGAACTTAGAGATCCAGAATGAAAAGCTGCATGTCCAGATATAGAGCTTTCTGCATGACACCAGATCTTTGTAGGGACAGAAGCTAAATAGTTTGTTTTTGTTGAGTTTATAACCGTCCACTAAAATTAACTGTAACGGTGATATAATAAAAGCCTTTTATTGTATGAATGTTCTTTCCTGTTAAAATACACATCTATGAGCGTGTGTGTGTGTGAACTAAAAGTAAAATTTTTCAAAGAATTCAAATTTGAGAGCAGAAAAAAATAAGATCAGAAATTCTGATAGACAGCATTGAATATTCAGAGATTTTTTTTTTTAAACTGTGAAATGAGAATTTTGAGTGAGAACTGCAAAATGTATCAGAGAAAATAATTAATTCTCCTAAAAGGAAAACCAGTTCTCTTGCATTTTGACAAATTAACCTCCATGTAGCTGGATTTGGCCATGATGTCATCCTTCCAGACTTGGGTATTTGCAGCCAACGTCCAACTTCTTAGTACACCCACAAGACCTAAAACACAAATGTGATTGTTCACAGAGAACAGAACCAGAGAACCCGATTGAATGGCTTTACCTATAGGTATGTTAGAATATTCCCAGATTTATTTTAGGTTAAATTTTTGTCTATATCTGATTAGCTTTTTAAGATAAATTAATCTCTACATAGTTTAATAACAACAAATCTCTGTTTGGAAAGATCTAAATAAACTCATGGCATTTTAAATGGGTGTATAATTTTAATCACACTGTTGAGTGGATTATTCCTGTTATGTAACAGTACTGAAATAAAATGAACACTGATTCAGGTGTTCTTTTTATATAAAAATCTGAAGCTCTGCATATATGTTGGTCCAAAATGTATATGATATTGCTAAGGCAGAGTCAAGTTTCAACTTTTCCTTCTTAGATTCTATTTGTTAATTAATTTTCAACAATAAACCGCATGAGGTTTTCTCTTGATCCAAGAACTTGGCTATAATTCACCTAAAATGTTAGAATTCATCAGTTTGTGTTTAAAGGAGCAATCTGTTATTAGCGTGTTCATCCATTCTGTAATTTCTTCAGTTTTTAGTTTTTGTTAAATAAAATCTGATGATCTGAAATGTAGCTATGAACAACAATTTTGTCATTTTTTCATCCTATTTTTGCTCACAGTTTCATTATTTTACTACCCTCCTATATATATATATATATACACACATACATATATATATATATATATATAAACCAGCATGCAAAAAGAAACATTTGATATAAATGATCATTAGATCCAAATAATCCTCACAGCAAATTCAGTTTGATCACCTCTCTTTGTGGACCAAGATCTGTTTTGGGAATAAAAGTGGTTACTTTAAGGTAATTTTTCAATTAGTTTATAGGGATGTAAATACCTATTTACCTAAGAAGGGCACCAGATTTCTGTGATTCATTATTTTAATAGCCTGTCCTGCGCAAGCATGTGGAGCTGGTGGAGAGGAAGATCTCCCCTTTAACAACAAGAAACCTCCTGCAGAACCAGGCTAAAAGAGCATGTGAAAAATCCTCTGGCTGCTGTGCTCTATTTATTCTGAGAACAAATGGCAGAATTACAAAGTATTACATTTTACCTTCTGGAATATGTTGCAAGCCTTAAATGCACGGTTGGATGTAAATCACTGCATTAAATGAAGCTGACAAGATAAACGCTAAAATATTTCGTGGTCATACTGTCAGCAGTGGGGGAAAAAAAAAAAAGAAGTCACAGTAAGTGCAAGAATCACTGCAGTCTTATATATTTGCATTCCCCGTAATGTCCCAATGTTTTCAAGTTTTGTGTTGCACATTTAACGACTCAAAGAATCGGAACAAATAAATTGAGACCCAAAAATCACAAAAGGGATTCGCCTGTGTGCCTCGTCTTTCCTCATCAATCAGAGCAGCGATGTTGTGATTATTTCTGAATGTAGTTTTTCCCACAGGTCAAACTGTGGATTTTTCTGTCCAGGCGTTCCAGAAACTGTACGTTTGCTGTGATTCAGGGTGTTTAGAGAGTGTTGGCTGCTCTCCTCCATCATTTACTTAACAGTGCGTCTGCAGTTTCCAACTGTTTGGAATTTGTAGTTGAAGCATGTTTTCTTTTCTTTCTTTTTTTTTTGTTTTTGTTTCCCCACATCTCACTTATGTGCTCGAACCACTAAGGTTTAGCAAATAGGACGTACTAAATTCTCCTTTCGTTTTTATTTGTCATATGATCATATCTGAAGCACTGGCTTTCAGAAAACCTCTCAGTGAAACCAAAAAAACAAATCCTATGAGACTTCTCACTGTACAATCTGCTTCCTCCACTGGGAGTTTTATCAGTGGCTTTGATCAGACTTAGGTCATACTGTGTTACAATATCTGTAGTTTTTGGATCCATCCTGCTTTTTTCTCGGTTAAGTAGGGGATAGAAACTGGACCAAGGCACACAAACAGAAGAATTTTCTTTTCCTAGTAGACCCTCTATCCCACCCCCGACTCCCTCCTACTTGTCATGAGAATGTAGAGGGGAGAAACAGAGTATATTTCATGTCACGGAGTTTAGAAAAACTTGTTTGTTTTGTTAATTCATCAAACCCCGCGTGCTGCCATTTGGGTGTTTGTGAGGTTCTGCAGTCATTATTGTGGCTGAATTAAATTAAACAGCTCTGAGAATAAAACAATGCTGGCCCCGTCTGGTCAGTGTTTGAACAAATATAAATCTGGTTCTGCTGAAATTCTACAAACCAGCTTTTTTTTCTATGTATGTGGGTTCTGTTAAAGCCATTCGACTCAGATTTTATTCTACATAACTAAAAAGACTGGATAGCACAGAGTCCGTATGGTGGACACTCGATAGACTTAAAGTCTCTTCTTCTTCTTTGAATAATCTCCTATTTGTTCAGTTTTTCTGAATGAACACCTTTCTCTGGAATCTAAAAGTAATGTTCCTCAATCGGCTCAAACTCCCAGCTTCCTCTGCTGCACCAGGAGGATATATAATATAAGTATGCTATCATATTTTAATTTCTGTCATTTGGTCAGGGCTTTCTCTTTATTAATGAAGCGTCTATGAAGGGCTCAGGCCTGTCGTCCCCGAGGTTGTAAACAGTTTTACGGTTATTGGGAAGGGAAAGAGGTAAAGTGCCTCATGAAAGCAGCCCTAAAGCAAACACCTGCTCAAGTCTGAAAAAATTTAAACAAGCCCTGAATCGACGTCGTTTTCCTTTTCATGTGGGAAATAATTAATGTACACTGCATCTTCTAAAGCTACATAGATTACATTCCTACTTATTGAGACAAGTAAGGTAAATAATTGCAATTATTTTCACGTGATTAAATGTATGGGTGTTATAAGGGTATATACAAGTTGTGAGAAGTTCAAAGTAGCTCTAAACTTCAAACTTGATTTAAAAAAAGCTTTTCTGACGAAGGCTCTGAGTAAAGACCCCAAAATCATGCCTGGTCATGACAGTTTCAAAAGATCTGAATGACACAATCAGTTGTTTTCAAGAACTGCTAATCCGCCACATTTGCTTTTGCCGCTCCTCTTTAATGGTTAGAAAGCAGGGCAGAAACTTTTGAGTCTGGGATATGATCCTTGCATTGTATGGTCGGTGGAAGTGATAGTTTGAACTTCCTCCCCATTCATGAGGTCATGGCATAATTCTGGACATTTTACTGCTTTTTTGTGGGGGAGGGGGATTGGCTGAATTAATTTCAATTGTTAGGTTTCCAGGCACAGACCTGTCCTTTTAAGAGTTGTCCATAAATGTGGAATCCGGCTGAAGTCATGTCTTCAGTTTGGTGTGGTTTAACCATGTGTGTTTGGGATCTGTGCTCTGTTGGAACAACCAATTGACCCAAACCTTAATCCTTTTGGGATTTGGGGGGAAAAAAATAACTTGGTTAGAATATTCAGAACCAATCCAGGAGCCACAAAGGCTCAAGCTGATCATCAAGGCTGCGGACCAAGAATCACACCCCTTCTCCGTAACTAATACATTCGAACTGGACTGAAATTTGCAGCTTTGATCAAAACTAGTTTTGGAGGGTTTCCATTAAGCATCCGGACCGACTTCACCAAAGTCCTCGACCCTACTGAGAATTTGTGGACTTGTGCTTAAAGGTCAGTTAATGGTAGGAAAACAACCAATTTAAAAGAACTTTACTAATTCTGCCAAGTAAAGTGGTCAAATATTTAGGCAGAAATAAGCCAGAAGCTTGTTCGCAAATACAGAGAACATGTGGTTGCAGTGCCTCTTGCTAACGGGCAGTTTACCAAATGTAGGTCTAATATTTTGAATTATCATTTTGAAAATATTTAAGTTGCACATGACTTTTTAAAATTTATTGAAGGTGCATGTTGTTTTTCGGTCCAAAGCAGAGAAAAGAACAACTCAAATAAATCATAAGAACTGAAGTGAATTCAAAATATTAATATGAAACGGATAAAAGAATATTCAAATTTGGTGTTTTAAAACTTTTGACGTACACGGTACAAGCACTCTGATGCTAGAGACGTACCGAAAGGGGATCAGAAACTTTACCAAAAGGATAGTTGTTCAAGAAAAAGTTTGTCCCACTGCAGGTCCAAATGAAAGCCTGCAAGATTTAAATGATCTCCTGCTAACAGCAAGATTTTTATTCCGAGGACAAACATGAACTAGAAAGTCTGGTGGACGTCATAGATGGGTTGTTTTTTTAGTTTTGTCTCTAACGCCATTTCTTCCTCCCGGTCAACCGTGTTTGTTTATTCTGAACTCACGTTTTGTCGCAAGAGTTTTTGCGAGATTTTCCGTCTGACATCTTAATGCTGGTCAGTCAAATCCGTCTGAAATTAAATGGCTCCACACCCCACTCTGTCTGACTACACCTAAGATTTTTATTGTTGTGTGAGCTCTTTGAGGTTTTCTAATTTTAAAATCTTTCAGTGTGATCCAGGCATAAGTTCTGGCGACCAGAACCCCTGGGAAAATGGACATTCATACCTCCAAGTTGGGGCTACTGTAATGGGAAACCAACGACCCAACACCATATTTGGCACAGCTGCTCTGAAATATTAGGACAATCAATTTAAAATTAATCATTTTCAAACATAAATTTAGCAAACTCCTGCTTCAATAGGATAGTTAACATATTAAAAATGATTCTTTTTTCCCATTTAAATCTGACACACTTATGTCATTTGTTCAGATTCGGCCTAATTACAGATCAACGGCTTTGTTTGTTGGTGTCGACCACGTTGCTACCCATACATTACGATGGAAAGCAGACGTATATTTGGTGTCGGTGGACAAATTATTGCCTGCGCGGCTGTTGTCCCCATGGAAACGGGCCCTTTTTTAAAATTAAAAACACGCCTCACCCAGGTTGTTGGCTCCTTTTTTTAAGAGCAATTAGGACAGTCCCCACAGCAGGGACACCCACCTCTCACTAAACTTGCACCCAACCAGAGACACACATGCACATGCTGTAATTATTGTCAGTCTACATGTTCAGCTCTGTTGTGTTTGGCGCCTTCGCCTTGCAACCGCCTCAGCTGTCAGAAGTTGGAGCATAGAGTTGGAGTTTATCTCTCATTTCCATGACTGTGGAGCTGCTGCAGGACTCAGACAATAAGCAGAAATGCCATAACTTCAGTCCCACTTGAAATAGTGCTTAGTTTTCTGTTTATCCTAGCAGTCTGGATGGCTGAGATGTCTTGGATGTCTCTCTTTAGTTTAAGCTTTTCTTACTATTCTATAATTTAAGAAATGATCTTACTTCCGTATCCAATTCACCCAACTCTCATTTCAGTTGAGCGGTGGCCTCCGTCCAGCTCATTAAAGAGTTAGAAACCGCACGTTCAACCTCACACTTTTGTCCCGTTGCTGAATTGATGGAAAACCTTACGTACTAGTTGGCCTCAAAAAGTAAAGGGGGGTCGATGGGGAAGTAGAACCACACAATGGCGATTTGTTTCTGCATACTCTGCCTCTCTCTTTACATCCTAATCAGATTTGGTTAATCAGGAATTAGGTGGCATTTAACTGAATTGCATTTGCCGCTTTTATATATTTTTTTTTCTTTTTCTTTCTGCTGCTGTTTTTGTGAAGTTCTATACGACGCGTCTGTTGCAGAGGAAAATGTATACGGCGTGGGCTATGCAAACCGTGCAGATTTAAAAGGAAGGGACTTTTACTGATTATGTATATTTTTGTCTGGCAGCAGCTGCAGAGGAAGTGCAGCAAATTAATCTAATCGTTGTTCGGGCCAACTGGTCAGGGGCTGTTATTATTAAGCAAGACTCAACTGTGGGTGGGTGAAAGAGAAGAAGCTTGAATGTAACATTGAATTTATAGATTGCGTTTTGTTTTGTTATAAGGTTTTGGTTCTGATTTAATTCTTTTCTTTCTTATTTTTTTTACTGTTTCATTTTTTAAAATTACATGTTGTACACAGTAGTACCCCTAATCACTCATTCATTCTAACAAATCTTTTTCCTATTGGGCTGTGACTGCTTTGGTTCCAAACACTGAAACCTTTTGGCAGCACAAAAAATGTTTTAACATCCTTAACACTATGCAGGGTCACAGTTGAACAAACCCAGATGACCAGAGAATGCTCGGGGCGCTCCAAAGTAAACCGGACGCAGCCCGTGCTCTCCCAGTACCGTGGCAGGTTTTAATTTGATCCGCAGAGCCAATGAAACGGAGAGCCAGGGCTCTCTTTGCTGCTGTTTATTGTTCTGTTATGCTGCTTAAAAAATTTCTTCGCTCGTCTCCAACATTTATTTTCAAGTTCAGCTGTTTTTTGCCGAGGCTGAAATTTTACTGCATTCTTGCTTACAGGCAAATTTGTCACTTAGTTTCGGAACGTCAAGGTTAGATTTAATCCGACCTTTTCTTCAGACGGGCTAATTACTTTCTTGGTAGCGCAGAGATCAATTTGGAAAACACAGACTACCTTTTAAAGCTTTAAAAAGAAAAAAAAAACTAAACGTGATGGATATTTTAAGAAAACACATTTTCTGTTTGTGTTCTACTTTTCCCTGAAGCCTAACATCCTTGGCCGTTTCTCTTGGAGAGCGACCACAATCTCCGATCTTTTATGTGGGAATCTAAACAAAGTTGATCTTAGTGCCCATAACCTTGATGTCTGCTAATGCCTATTATGAATAATCTTATTCATGGAGCTTTGTCTGTATACATAAACACACTTTTGCTGATGCTGAACAGTAGGCAGTTTCCACAGAAGTAGAGTGTTTTTAGTTTATGGCATTTATTGAAGAGTGTGCACTGATTCCAGTTTTCTAGCAGATCACAATCATAAAGCCACACCTGTTGATTTTGATTTTGGCCAATACAGTTTTTGTTTTTTTTCCTTGACTTGAAAATTTACTAAATATACCAATAAAGCGGCTAAGTTGGCAACAGTTATTAACTTCGCACATGCAGATATGACTTGGTGGGCGGGTGTGTCGGTCTTTACTCTACTGTCCACTGACACTAAAAATATTTAGTTGACTTACAAGAGTAACAACATTTACCCTGAGGAGTGTTGTCAGAGCATAGAATGTGTTCAGTGATTAGAGTGTTTTAGTTTCCTATCATGGTCGGTTAAGCTTGAAATTGTGCTAACGGTCTCGCCAGTTTTTGCGATCATGGAAATTCACACAAAATCAACAGATCTTTGCATGTTATTTTCATGGTAATGGATAATTGTGAGTTTGTTGCAAATTTCAGCAAAAATGGTGAAAAACTTTGGACTTAAGTGACTGCCGACTCCAACCCGCAGGTATTTTATGCCAGTCACATAAACCAACTTTACAGGATGATAAATTGTCTCTGTAGCTATTGCCATAAATGAGGATATTGTTGTTTTGTGACTATTTCCAAGTAATATAGTGGTAATGGCATAATAATGCAAGGACACATTCTCAAAGAATAATAAACTTTAGACACTAGTGAACATTTAACACTGGAACATTTTAAATATCCAAAATGAACAAAACAGAAACGACAACATTTATTTTTCTCTGTAAACAGAATTGTCCTTCAGAAACACAATTAGTTGAGACCAATTCACCAGACTGCAGACTTTTCTCATCCAGCTTTTGGTAGAAAGAGAGAAAATAAATCATACAAATAGAAATGATTGAACTTGTTTAATTTTTCGTCTGATCAATTGATTTATTGCTTATTGCAATAGTATTTTTTACTTCTAACACATTGCTGCCTCAACCTTACTTGTTAATCTGTAGTCTGTGATTGATATGGCAAGTAACAAATCACACTTATCCTCATACAGAAGCACAAAGTACCAATCATGGTTATGGGTTGTCTCTCTGTCGGCTGACATCGAGTTATTTTATGATCTTTTAAGAATATAAATGTTTGTGTTTTCAGTCTGCCTGCTTGTTTTGTTTTTCTCATGTTTATTTCTTCCATATGTACATTTTGGAAGGAGTTTGTTGTGGAAAGAATAAAGCAAAATTCATTGCAAACATTTCAAAAGTGCTGTCAGTCCACAAAATCTCTGATTTTGATTGAAAAAAAAAACAAAAACACAAAAACAATGGCAAAATTGTGGAAGGACTGATATGTGTATTCTGTCATGAGAATTTTGTTCATATGTGAAAATCCTTTTTTTTTTTTTGATTGGAAACAAAGGACTTTTCTGCTTTGACTAGCTGATCTACTCATATCACTCTGAAATAACTTTTCTTAAAGGTACTGGCTGAGGCTGCCAGTCTCCTCTGCTGCAGAAATAATAATAATATAAAATGTCAGTCAGGTCCACCAAATGAAAAGGGAGGGAAAAGAAAATAAGATGGCCATTCACAACCAGGAGAGAACATGTGGGCTGCAGAAAGCCAGAATAGGCACCTGCCCACAAACCTTACATTCATCCTCATCTGGACCCTGCTATTTTCCAAAGGGGCCTTGTGGAAACACAACTTGTATAAAAACAATTTCCCTCCTTGTAAAGTACCACATATAATTTTAATTCCAAATAATAAAAAGAGTCTGATTAGGCTCTAGCTACAATAAAAGAAACCTTTTATTGCTGCATTTGTCTGCTTTATTTATGCGGTGTGCCGTTACTGGGCAGGAGCTTGTGTTTGTAGAGAGAAGCTTTCTTCTGTTGCTGCGTCTCTTCTTGCCAAGAGAAAAATACTTATGTTCTGCACTGATCTCGAGCTGCCCTCCATCTCTCTTTAATACCCCGTAGCACCACTTTGAACCCCGTTGTTTGGCACTATTCGGCGGTCCTGCCTTGGAAATTTATGGTTCCCAGAAGAACAAATTTTGCATATTTTGCTGCAAAACTGTAAATCAGAGAATCAGCTGGCTAGCCTAGGTGTGATTTCCTGTGAGAGGTGGCTGGTGCGATTGATGACATTCCGACATGCCACTGCTGCTAACATGAAGTTGACCTCAGAGGTGGAACCTCACAAACAAAGTTAGCTTGCGAGGCTATCGGGTTACTTTGTTTGACTCTAGCGTTGCAGTCTCAAGACTGATTAGCCTAGAGGGCCTCATAAGGGGAGATGGCCTTTCCAATAGGTGTCACTGTAGCCCAGCAGACTTTGACCTCCTCTGCTGACCAGCACACACACACTACTCTGTGTTGTAGTCACAGCTGGCATAGCTGTGTTCACCTCAGACCTTCCCCACGGTGATTGGGGTCACAGGAGACTTCCACTGATCTCTTGTGACCGGTGGTCTCCCTAAGTGAATTTCCTATTCGTCTCACACAGCCTTTCCCGTAATTATGTAAATCTGTTGACTGCATTTGGCAGCAATATGATACTCGGCAACGTCTAACAACAAGTAATGCGACAGAAGAGTCTGGTTTTAGTTAGGGTTGCATTTGAACTGGACTCGCCACACCTGTGTTACATTACTGTTGTTCAGAGGAGAGTGAAAGGGGTGGAGGGAAGTCCAGCAATGGCAGATGAAGTGGAGGAGCTTTCAGTGCGTAATACTGCTCCTGCTCCACTTTTGACCCATGTAAAGAGTAAGGCAGCGTTTCATTTGAGCTGTTCTGAATGGACACGAGTGACATAAGTGACAAAGGCAAGTCATAGTAATGGTTACAAACACACTAATGGAATCTGGCTCTATCACAGCTTTAATATAAGTAGCCCGATCTTAGATTTAAGCTAAAAAGCAGCTGTTTGAGCTGCTTTTTAGTTTGTGCTCCTGATTGTTTGAGTGTGAAGTTTGAAGGAACTGCCAAAAGCACTGTAGCTGCTATTGAAAGGTCAAGCAAATTCCCCCTGACAGCAGACCGCAGGAAGTTAACGGTGGTCAGAAAACTAAAATGTGTTGTTAGACTTGCAATGTTTTGCTGTGTCCTTCTGACATATTACTTACTTAATAATTGTTAGACCGAACGCCATTAAGATTGTAAACATCTTTCAACAAATTCTTAAGTAAATAAATTTAGAGTCAACATTACATAACAGGCTGTTCACATCAACCCTAATCATGAGCTACTAAGCTCTGTTTTTCATTTTCTACATCGTATCTCATCTTTTCAACATCTAAACTTTCACACAGAGTGAATTCAAATGCAAATGTCCAATATATTTGGTTATAAAATCTTTCTTTTCTTTACGGCGTTCCTCTGGTGAATGGATTCTGATTGAAAGAAAAGTTCCATACAGAGTCCATCAAGCTGCAGAGTTTCAGATGGAAGAGGTGGATAAAAGTCCTAACTTTAATAATGCTCCTGTACTTGCCTATTATTTGTCTCCAGACAGTTGCTCACACTAAGCTAAACTTCAGCGACTTTGATTTTACTTACACTCTGTTCTCTCTTATGTTCAGCAGGATCATTAGCTCTGATCGCCAATGTTGGAAAATGTCCATTTGAGTTTCATCAACCAATAAATTCGCAAAAGTAAAACTACACGTTTTGTTTTATGATACCAGTGATTGATTTAATTACTTGTAGTACAACTGTATTAAATCACGTGATCTTTTGACTTTGAGCTTTTCCATATTTACTGCAGATGTTAAAGATTTTTGTCAGCAAGAGCAGTTTATCAACTGGTCAACTCTAAACATGAACTTTCTCTGAAGCTTGATTAAGCTTTCAATAATTAATTACTGAACATATAATACATTAAGCTAACATCGGTTCATATTTAGCTTTATGGGGGTGTGTTTCACATCTCTGAAGGATTTGTTTTTTAAATCCATAGTATAAAATAACATTGTTCTGATTCAACCGATAAATTTGAGTTAATTTTAAAGATTAGTTCAAAGTATAAAATATGTAAGTTTAAAAAATGTGTAAATAAATGTTTCAACACTCTTGATGCTTAACAAAATTGGCTAAATTCGGGTTAGGTTTTGAAATCATATTAGTCAAATTGATTCTGCTGGAATCACATTTTAGATAAAAATATTATAAGAAGGAATGAACATTAAGAGTTTCTCTCTGAGTCTGCTCTCAAGTAATGTCGTTACCCAACAGGCCTCCCTTCCACCTCTTCCACCGGCTGATATTGTGACGAGAATAGAACGGCACACACCGTCTAACGTTGCTACTTCAAGATGTGAAATGCAGCAAAAGTCCTAATCTTGGCTCCCATTTATCAGGGAAAAAGAAATATCTTTTGTAAGTCGTGTTTAGGTCAGAAGCGATTCTTCACAGTCCAAATTTGTGGGAAGAAATTTTCAGCAGTAAGCAAACGCCTGTAGTGTTTATGAGTTCTGATTCTTAGTTTGACTTCGAGAGTGGATGATGATGAGCGTGGCATGCATTCAAGGCCAGAACGCTGCTTCCAGTTGAAGGGAAGAGAGTTTCTGTTGTGAATGAATTATATGACCTTAGCCAGACTCAAACAACTTTTCAGCCCTGTTCTGTATATTTATGGAGACACATGAAAGGCTGCAGTGATTAATCATATTGGATTTCATATTCCATGCTGCACCACACGATTGTTGAGGTTTTGAACCTCTGTTGCACCATGTGAGGTTTTACCATCAACTATAGCAAAAGCTGTAAATGCAAAGTCTTTAAACATCTGGACAGTAAATAACAATGAGGCACAGCTATAAATGTATGTCAATTGAAGAGTTTCGCATGTTTTTTTTGTTATACAGTTTAGCTCTGATCTACAGCTATTTTAGGTCGGCCATTTTGATTTTGCATTAGTGGTTGAGTGATGGATGCATAGGCTAAGTTGGGCAGAACCATTACAGTGAAAGATTCTGCCTAACTCATTGAAGTTGTTGGAGACAAACATTTGATGGCATTGAAAGAAAAAGCTCGACAAAAACAGGAAGTGCTGCCGTAAGCTAACTTCCTGTAGATTCCCCCTTGTTGTATACAGCAATTATGTTCAACAGACCAGTTTTCCTGGATGTTTTGTCAGTTTTCCACCTTTATGACACATGCAGTGTATTTGCTGTTCCTTGTAATGTTTTGTTTTATTGGGTCTTAGCTGCTGGGGTAAGATAAACATGATCTATAGGGAAACTTGTTGCTAGAAAAAGCGTGTTCTGTAATTCTGCTGGACAACTTCAGCTGAATTAAAACATCAAAACAAAAGATTGGATGGAGGTCTTCCAGAATGTAAATACTACGTTCTAATGTTTGCGCCACAGAGGTGAAGGGACTGTTTATTGGATCAAAGCTACATGTAGCGCTCAGACTGCTGGCAACCATCATCCTCTTGGCAAGTGGAAGAAACGGAAATCCAAGGATTCGGAGCGGTGGATGTGGCTCTCGGAGCTGTAAACAAAAACTTACAATAATTGGAGCAACACGCCACTGTGCGGGTCTGTTGGACAAGTTAAAGCATATTGACAAGAGCCAAACAAGCTGAGGCATATAAATATACTGTAGTTGACGGCTATAATGAGAAGGATACAGCCTCAGAGCTTCACCTGCTGCCATGGTGAAATTTGGTGTTTTATGCAGCAGCCTAACAGCGCCAGAGGGACTCTAGATGGCCCAGACTGGTTCTAATGAGGCGAGAAACGGTTACCATTTTATTGCATGTATCACTACATGCCAGGTGTTTTGTATACTGAAATCTTTGTAAGTTTATAATCTATGCAATTTCAACTATAATGGACTGAAACTTATTAATCCAGCTGGGGTTCCGACACAGCCTGGAAAATTCTGGAATTTAATTTAATTTAATTATTTTCCATATCTGCTTTAGTATAAACTGGTTATTGTATATGACAAAAAAAAGTTCATTTGAAACGCTTTCATAAAAAATCTTTGACATCTCCTTTTCTATCTTTTATTTTTATTGCCATGAATGGCAGTCGTTTGTGTCATTAGAACCAGAAGAGAGAGAGAGGTCAAAAGCAAGCTTCTCTCCATGAGTCTTGTGTCTGAGAACTGATATGTGTCAACATTCAAATCTAATCAAATCAAATTTTGTTATATAGCATATTTAAGAACCAAAGTGCTTTTAGCCAAAGTGCTACACACTAGAACAACAATATTTCCAACATAAAGGAAAATGCAAACAGTGGAAGAAAGAAATGGAAACACATAAAGCCCAACAAAGGAATCTTTTATTGTTTCTGCTGAAGCATCCCGTCCAAAGGACAGTGGAAGAGGGAACACCTGGTTAGACCCTCTGTAATGAGCTGTCATAATTACTAATGAGCCCCCTGATTACCTTCCCCAGGGAGCCTGTAAAAGCAGCGCTCTTTCTATTTTTACCAATGGACAAAAGCACGCTAGCTATAAATCACAGGATAATTGTCTGTCCATGCAGGACAGACATACACAAGATCTTCTGGAGTTTGATTTGAAGACGTTTGACTTGTTGATACATGGATTGCGCGGCTCATGATAAAAACATTCTGCGTCCCAGACTTCCTCCGGCTCCCATGTCAGTGACATTACAAGTACTGAATCCTGACGATGTCTGAGCCGCATTTCCTGGACTGCTACCTTAAAAGGAAATAAATGGGAGGTGGCCTGGTCACCTGCCTCCCCATGCATCCACTGCCCTCGGCACCTCGTCATCGGTAATCAGCCTCACAGTTCTCTGCTGCCTGCCCACATTAGAGCTCTAATCTGAAGGTGATTAGCCCTGACAAACTCAGGGAAACTGTAATATGCGGTACAAGCGAGACTGTTTGTTTAGCCTCTGAACAGGTCTCAGGGCGAGCAGGAAGGTTTCGCCAAATGATGGATGGCATGCACTGTAAACTGACTGGTTCCCTCAGGATTTCAGTCAGCCTCAGTGTGTTTCTGTGTGGTCATGGCTCCAGCGGATTGGCAGCCTCAACCTGTATACAATCCCCCATTCTTTGCAGAGTGGCTTTGTCTTCACGAAGAGTCCTACCCTTCTTAGACGTTACCCTCACACGTCACAATACACATGCTGCGGTTTTGTTCAGTCGGTAAACTAGAACCTGAAGGTGCAGAGAAAAAGGTGTGAGCAGGAACGCGCAACCCTGCTTGGATCTATTCCACTGTGTCGTGATAAAACTCTAGTAGGTGTTCCCCACTGCACCTCCCCACCCCCAGCCGCTTGGTGCTCTCACCTTTCAGCTGTCCTCAATGGGCCCGGGGAATTTCTCACAACGATCTGGTTAGCCCCATCACAAAGAAGCCTGTGGACGGTTTTGAAAACATGCTTACACACACACACACCCACACACATGCATGCCGAGGACGCCAGCTATCATCACAGCAAGTTAGGAAGGAGAAACTGGAAACGACAAGCCATTTCTCAAGCCGATTGATTCTGAGTTACGTACATCGTCTTCTTGCTGACACAGTAACACCGATTGTTTCTTTGTTCTGTTGTGTGCAGAAGAGTCGGACCGCTCTGCTTCTTACTCAGTGTGTGTTACAACACGTTGCGACATCCTTCCAGGGAACGGTTTGGGTTTACAGACCAGAATCTAAACCTCACCCTCTCTTCTGTTTGTTTCCATCCCGATGTCGAAGCTTTCGAGGCGCTGACAGTTGCAAATGACGCCCAGCTTTTTGCTATTAAGCCGTCTTGCGCGTTCTTCCTCTGCTGCTCCAACATACTCCGTTCCTCCATGCGAGTTAGCCGGGTCACTAGTGTTTTTGTTTGTCTCAGGCGGGCAGAGACGAAGGGAAGGAAAGTTTACGTATTTGACAGCCGGCGCACACTGTGATTGCCTCCATAAGACGAGGGCCTTAAACAACACACAGAAACACAAACTGCGTTTCCATTACAAATGTGCAGAAATCTTTCAGTATTCTGCTAATGTTGAAAAAACACAATTTTCGTGATTGTGGTGTTTCCATAAAATAAAAGTTTTAATTAAAATCACGTGAATAATTCAGTGTACGGAATAAGTCAGTAGCCCTCCTGCAGTCTTAAGAGGCAGGGTTAAAAATAATGGTAGTGATGTAGAGGGTTGCATGAGATATATTCATATTTCAGTCATAGCACTACGGCTCATCATCAATCAGCCATCAGAGGAGAGGTTTGCGTTTTACTCAGGTGTTGGAGCAACAACCCCCTTATTCTTGGGTGCGGATATGTATGCGATTTTTTTTTTGGAGGAAATTGTAGTCGTGATTTTAAAAAAGATTTATGGATTCAAAATTTTTGCTTGACTAACTCAAGTTTTTATGAACTGTGCAATGCTGTGAGAGCTCTGCTGGAATCAGCTGCACATTGTTTGGAAAAAAACATAAAATCAAGAGTAAGCCGTCGTCCTGCTACTACTTCCTGTTGTCTTTTTTGCCAGGAGTAACATCCGGCTGTTGATCATGTGACTCGTGATGCCAAAAAAAAGTGTTTCCATTGCAGTTTTGCTAAATATATAAATTTCGCCACGGACAAAAAAAATCACCTCATGTTAGTCCAAAAGCCTTCTACAGGGAAACTTGAGGTTTCTCAAAATGTTCATGTTTCAAAATATGTTGTATCCACAACTCATGTGACTTTTTAGCTTCACTTGGTTTCTGTAAAGAAAATCTCATATTAAACATGTTATCCATTTTTTAGATATTTTATCAACAGATCTGCCCTACTCTGTATTGATAAGTCAATCAGAAACATGTTAGTATTATTTTTTTTAGCAGTAGATGCATCCTTTGGTACAAATGATCATACATTTACTAAATAAATGCTATACTATTGAATTTTAGGCAATAAAGTGATTATTTTATTATTTCAAACGGAACCAGATGATTTGTTTATTTGCATCTTTTAATGTATTTTGTAATATAAAACAAATTAATGTTTAAATGGAAAATTTGAAGATTGTGTGATTTCTTTAAAATTTTTATCAGATTGTCAAAAATAATGATCAATTACTAAAAAAGTAATTAGTTGTTACTCTACATCAGTCTTACCCTTCTCGGATGTACGAACCAAAACGGTGATGTCAGCCTCTTTTTCTGTTTTTACTCATAACTATTTTTTGTTTTGGAGTCCGGCCAACATTTTTACACATAAGGAGAGCTATGAGCTATCAGAGCGAGGCGTGCAGATGCAGAGTCATGAACCACTGCTGCTCATGCTGAGGCATCCTGGGGTAGATTCTGACATGAGGCTCCTGTTAGACATGCATTGTGGTCATTACACACACTTCAGAGCTGCTGCCACGCAAAGAGATTCAGAGATAGCACTTTAATATTCCTCCTACAGAGAACAATGCTGTATGTGCAGCAACCGTTTTTATTCAGAGTGAGTGCAATATTTATTTTGTACTTGTATCTGATTCATAATTTATAGTTTCTGTGTTCTAGACGAGAACCTTGAGACGTCCATAAGATTTGGAATTTCCTTTTTTTAACATCTAGGAATGGAGAAAGCAAACCCTATTCCCTCATGTTGCTGTTGGTTTTATTTTTAAACTGGTGGCAGTATTGATCTTGGCTTTCAGTTTCAAACCCAGTTCCGCCTTTAAGTCGACCAGAGTGTGAGGTCTAACTCTTAAGCATGAATGGATCTCTGTGTTGATGGCCGTTCGGGTTTTGGACCTTTCTATCACTGACTGGGCTTTGAGGTGACCTTGTCCCACGATCTGAACATTTTTTTTTATAAAAAATGAAAATAAATCCTCTAATACAATTAAAAATTTAGTTTCAAATATTGATTTTGTAAAGCAAGGGAGATGTACAAAAGCTTTAGCTAGTTTGATGTGTGCAAATTTGAAGTGTGACTTAGCGGGATCTTTCTGGCTAGGATCGTAAACATTTACCTTTTAACCTATTCCAATACATCATACATTCATTTTTCTAATCCAGCTTAGGTCATGCTGGGTCTGCAGGAGGCTGATGTCTGTCTCCTGCAGTCATAGGGAAAGAGGCACTCTCGTTATTATCAAAGGTTTGCTTCAAAACTACAACCTTTGATAATTTGGCATCATTTTTTATATAGTACTAAACATTTTGGAGTTTTCAATTTTCTATTTAACAATAAATGTGTTTGTTCTGTCACTTCTTTACTGTTGTAAAACTAAAAAACAATGTAGCCATTTAAAATGTAGGTGTTTTATTTTATTTCTACTTTAGTCACATACCCCCAACCCTAGTCCTCAAGGCACACTGGATGCTTTAAATATTTCCCTGCTTTTACGATGCCCGATTGAGTGGATTGCAGTTCAACAAGCACCTGACAATTGAACTCACCTGGGCTAATGCCTAAAACATGCAGGGCAGTGTGCCTTGAGGAGCAGGGCTGGGAAACACTGGTTTAGACTGCTGGTGTCCAGTGGTACACTGTGGGCCAAAATCACCAAGTTGTCATGGCAAGCAAAATCATTTTTGGGGGAAATATATTTTTTATTTTTATCTGCTCAGAGATTAATTTTAAATGCAATCTTTTAATTTCTCAAAGTAAAGAACATGAAACTTTTTTATGTTTACCCTTAATAAAAGAAAGGTACTGTGGTTACTTTCTGGATCGACTAAAAAATCCTAAGTGTTTGTGGCTCAACTTACTGTGAGAAAAAAAGAAATCATGGATACTACAATGAAATACTTTGTGTTGTACATAATACTTTCTAATTATGAAGAAAAGCAATCATGTCCAACTTCTTTGGGGTGTGATATATTACATAGTCAAAGAAAAAAAAACACATTATCAATGTGCTTTAGGGGCTGCTGACGCCCTCAGAGCCATTTTTCTCCTGATTAAGTGTGAAACAATCCCCTCTTAACAAGGACCAGTGACCCCGGCTCAGCTTCTATTTCCCTTTAATTTCTTATCATTAAGTCAGTCATCCATTATGCTCCCTGTATGAAAACGCAGCCCGTTATCCTGACTTATTGGACTGAGGCAGTCGCGTGCAATTCATCTCGGCACCAGAAGTGTGTCGGAGGAAATGGGGGGGGGTGGAGTGCGGTTGCCGTGGTAGCCGAGCGGAAACAAAACAGATGTCAGATGGGTGCCGAGGCGGCCCGTGTGACAGCGGGGCTTCGGAGATGTACGGTGGACGACGTCCAGGGATGTAGGTTAAATAAACTCCCTGCGATGATCGCCGGCTGGCATTCCTGTGACATCACTCCTAGTGTTGGGGGAGATGCATCTGGCGCTTCGAGGTGGCCTCGTTCTCCTCTTTTTACTGGATTAGATTCTATCATCATAAAATAAAGCAGGAGGAACTGTTCAAGGCCAGAATTAGAAAGTGGAAGGGGAGAAGCTGCTGAACAACCTAATGAGGTCCATAACGTGCTCTTTGCACCCTTTTCATCCAGATGTTTTATCAGAAGTGTTTTTCTTGCCGCCCCCACCTCATCTCCTGTCTTTCAGCGCACCTTGCTTGTTATCACACATGCCCGTTATCAGCAGAAGGTGCCCATTGTGTGTCCAGATGAGTAATAGTCTGAAAGAGAGAATAGGAACAGGTCATGGTGGAAGAATGTAGACTTAGACGTTTTCTGTAAGGGATGTTTTTTTTTCTCTCTCTCTCTCTCTCGCTCTCTTCGCCTAACATGTCAGGCTCATGCTTGAGAGTGGTGACTGCGTGCTGTATGTGTGGCCCAAATGGGTGTAGTGTGTTGCTTTACATTAATGATAATATTTTGTTCCCTTGTGTTGCAGCTGAGATATCAGCACGGTTTGACCACCCCGGACCTGCAGCAGACGCTACCCAACCTGAAGAACTTTCTGGAGCACGGCCTGATGGTGCGATGGTAAGGATAAAGAAAAAGCATCTGGTGTTGACCTCGTGTTTAGGTTTCTCTTCAGGCAAAGCCTAATCACACATACATATCACAAATGCTCTGTGTGTGCGTGTCCCGTCCTCTCCCACAATTTAAAATTATTTTAAAGATCCCTGTTGAAAATGCCAAAAAGGAGAATATATTATTCAAAGTCCAACCGCCACATGAGTACACAACTTAAGATAACACAGTGTTATGCCAGTGACAACATACGAAACCGCATGTTTTCAGCCATAAAACCTGTTGCATAAAAAAAAAAAAAAACTGCTTTAAGACGAGTCCAGCTGGCAAAGCATCCCTGAGACCCAACAGTCCAAAGAATAAGCGGGTTCTCTTGAGTCCTACTCGTGTGTCAGAGGCCCAACTTTTTTCATTCCTGCAAGGTTTTCCTTAGGCTGTCAGTATTTGTTGTACTTCTTATTAGACTTCTATATCAGCTGCGTTTCCATTTGGCATACAACTGCACAATTTGACATTTCGAATATAAATTTGCTTAATGTTAACGTGCCAAATTAAAAAAGAAAAAAAAAGAAAAACTTGTTTTTTGATGAAAATGTTCTGGCACAATCGAGATTGGTTTATTTTGCAAAACTGCAATGGAAACACTTTTTTTTCACGTCACCCAACTCACATGATCGACAACTGGATGTTGCCACTGGTGGAAACCATGAAAGAAGAAGAAAACAGAAAGTAGCAAGAGAATGATGAAGCATGTTTTTTAATGACTTATTGCATTAAACTTATTCGCGTGTGATTTTAATTGTGTTTCTTATTTAATAGAGAACCGCAACAAAAACAACAAAATTGTGTTTTTTACATAAACGGAATATCAACAAAGTTATGCACACATTAGTAATGGAAACGCAGCCATAAATACTTTTTTGTTAGACTTAAGGGGGAAAATTTGTTGTTTAAGTTGGAATGTGATACAAATATATTAGTAAAAAAATTTAAAGATATTTTCTAGGCTAAGAATATTACATCTCCAAACAGTTGTTTTTATCTCTTTAAGTATTATGTCTGAATTAACTTGGTATGTAAACTTCTTCAGGTATAATAGGACGTTTTCTCTGATTCAGTGATTGGAATGTCTGAGATTCAGTCACCAGTTCATATTTATTTTTGAATTACTCTCGCAACGTTTCCTCCCAAAGCATGTTGATCAAATTTATATTAAAACGATCTACTACAGTCATGCGAAAACTGTAGTAGATCAGCTCATCTGCCTTAATAATATTCCTACTATCCTCCAGTTGCTTAATTAAAAATGTAAAATAAATTACCAACATCTTACAAATCATGTCCAGCCTCCTTCAGGCTACTAAATTGAAAAGTAGTAATTGATCGTAGTAATTAATCTCCATGCAGCTAAGATTTATCACATTGTTCTCATGCAAAATAATAATAAAAATTCTTTCCCTCCACAATTATCACTGCTCAGATCTCTGCATGTCTTCTTCTGACCTGCAAGTAACCCCCAGTAAACCCAGGAGTTGGTACGAATCAGACTGCAGCCGTACCGGCCTATAAAAGACAAAGTTGTCTTTGATCCGCCGATCTTCTCCGAGGGTCAGCAAAGGGGAAAATGTGTATTTCACACATTAATTGAATAATCTTTTGTTTTCAAAGAAAAGAAGCCATGAAGAGTCGGAGCTTCCAAATCAGCTCTCCATTACCGCACAGCCCTCCCCCCGGCGTAATGGGAAATGGAAGGGCCCAAAGATACACGAGATGAAAGCATTGCTCCTAAAACCCTTAAGCTATGCATGTGTGTGTTTGTGTGAGTGGATGGAATATTTTAAACATGGAGGTTTGTGGTGTAACAGTCCTTTAGCCACCAGATCCAGACTGCTGTAAAACGGTTACGCCAAACAAACAGCTGACATATTCACAATTAAGCCAGAAATAATCCTGACGAATTTGGATTTACAGTGATCTTCATTCAACAAAGAACTTTGCGTCCAATAGAAAATGGTACGGCCATTTATGGTCGAATATATAGCCTGGTAAAAACAACCATCCTCCACAGCGCAGAGAGAAGTTCCAAGCTAAGCGAGGCAGCTGTTGATGTTAATTCAATACTTGTAACACAGACTGAACGACTCGTTCATAACTTCTTCTGTTCGCTGATGGCTTGGCTGCTCCAAAAATGTTAATAACACTCCCAGTCAAAAGAAACATGTTGGTTAAAAAATAGATTAAAGCTAAATCTGAATAATTTTGGACTTAACTGTTTCAGGAGGAGACTCTATACAGAGTGATGAAATTATTCCCTTTTAGTGTCTCCGTTCTTTCCGTTAGCTTTAATCAACCTGAAGGCTAAACAAACATTGCCTATTAGAGAAAAAGTGAATGTTGCTGGAGTCCTATGTCCTCCTAAGTTATCCCATCTTCCTTCTGCCTTGCCTAAGCCAAACACAGACTGCAACATTGTCAGCAGAGTATGTGTGGACCATTTCAATCTATTTTAATATTAGAAAAATGTTACTTTAGATTTTTAAGTGTTAAGTGAAGATTTGGTGCCATGAGAAGTGAAAAGATCAGAACCACAAGAGAAACACGACGGTTCAAAACAATAACATCACGTGATCTCATGTTCACCGACCGATGTTTTCAGCCTTCCCTTAGTTTGTGGGATAAGTTGAGTTTCTCCTTTGACTTTGACAGATACCGCATTCAGTCGCTTGCTAAGTATTTTCAAAGGTGCCTGACCTTTTCCAAACAGTTTCTATGGAGGGTTTCCCAGATGGTCCTGTGAAACAAACCATCTGGTGCATCAGGTTAAGGCACAGATCTGCTTTTCCCACATTTAGTCCCTACATGGACAAATACCAGCGCTGTCCAAACTGCTCAGCGCCAGGATTTTCCTCGTAGGTATTCCATCTGACGCAGCTCATTAACACTTCTCCTTTCATACCCTACTAGTGTTCAGCCAATATGCATATTTAAACATTTGAAAACTGTTGAAATTCAATTTATTGTCGTGTTGGAGCAGCTGTGCTCATGTGAGTTGGAGCATTGAAGTCTCCTTCATCTTAAACATATGGAAACAGTATTTCATCTGGTCTCAACCATATGTTTTACACAATCAAGCTACACTCTGTTGCCTGCTATGATATATGATTTTTTAAGGTATTCAAAGTTAGGGGAACTTTGACCTAATGAAATATGTACTCTCCACTGTACCATCCCGTCTTACTCAAGTAGAAAATATCAATCGCTCTCTTTTTTGTGTGTGTGAGTGAGGAAAAACACTCTGAAGAGCATCCATTGTCCAGCTGACAGGATGAAACTCGATTACCACTGGACATCCAACATTTGTGTTTTATGGTTCTACCCCTCTGCTTTCTGTGTCTGAGGCTCTTATTGTGAAGAAAGAAAGGAAGTACTTAGAGCATTGCCCATTTTGTGTTGATAAAGGTCTTTCCACCATAGTTTTCTGAACGTTTTTTTATCTGGAACGTAAAGCTGCAGTAATGTTGGTTAAAAAAATGTATTATCTTACATGTTTGTTGAAACTGTCACTATGTCGTGACAGCATGGTATGAGACATATAATCTTTGAGAGGCACAATCTGCGCTCCTCTTCTCCCAGTATTAACTACGAACAACCAATCAAATCCAGGAGGAGCCATGTTCTTTGCACTCGCCGCTCACCGACCCCCTCTGATTGGTTGTTTTTGACCGTCGTATTTCTTCTGATGGCAGTAGCAGCACAGACAGGAGACGGAGGAGATCTGTCTCATTTCATACTATCATGACAGTGGGATAGTTTTAAACATATTTTTATAAAAGTTACATACTTTGAATTTTCTGAACCTTTTTTTCCTTCTTTTTTTTTATACTTTTCGACTGTTAGTCCGACACCTGGACCATTGACGTAGATTACGTATCCTGAAAATGAACGACCCTTTGTCCTGTAATAGTGCTTCTGTATTCTGTGGATACAGACCAACGCTCATTGGAGTCCAGGACATGACTTTATACAGTAAAATCAAAGTAACACAGCGTTAGTCTCCGATTTTTTCATGTGGGTTATGGTTTAAAATGCTTCGACTGCCACTGCAAACTGTGTAGAAATGTGTCATTAGCTTCACTGATCCCAACTCCTGGAAAGAAAAGAGACCTAAGCTATCTGAAGACATCATCTGTAACCATTACATAGCAGTTAATAAAACCTGTGAGATGCCTTGTATGAACATTAACCAAACATACATGTTGCAGCTGTGTGTCTGCTCTATTCAAACGTCAGATCAGCATAAACACTGCAAAATATTCAAACTAAGTCTGTTCACGTGAACGTTCTGTCACTGGGGAAAGTGGAAGATTGCATTTCCTTTAAATATTTTAAATATTTTTGCTAAAACAAATTGACAGTGACAAAATGTACTGTAAATTTTTGATAACACTGAAAATACTGATGTTATTCACTGGTACGTGTCTGCTGTCCATTTCCTAGTTGTGCTAGACTAAATGGCCGTTTCACAGTTTTTCATTTATTTACTTATTTTATCAATTTAAAGTGCATCTCTTTTTCAAAATCTTAGTCTGGTTTGAATAACTCAACGCTAGTTTGAGATTTATGGAATCTGTATTCTCTTGGTCAAAAAACAACATTTCTATGCTTTTTTGTTGGATTACCATCTTTGAATTAGATAAGCAAAACACTAAATCTGAATAAAATATAACTTTTAACCTTTATGTGAAGTAATTAGGTTTAGCAATATCTAAAAAAATTTTAATCACACTTTTTCAGTCTTCTCGTTGTAGATGTGAACGAAAGACATCCTTCATTCAACCTGGAAAAAATTATTCAGAGAATCTTGAAAAGAGTCAGACTCCCGTGTCTCCAGGGGAAATGGTGCCTGTCCCACAGGGCTCTCCTTTTTTTATTTTCAGGAAAGATCCTCTCTTAACACGCACCATTGCACCATTTCCTTTCCGTATAAACTCCAGCGGTTTGGTTTGGGGGGGGAGAATAAATTCAGATACAGTATCTCGCTTTGGGACCATCTTATGAAATATGGATGAATAGAAAGACTAAATGGCAGCTGCAGGTAATTTTTCCCTTATACTGTGACAGACGGTATAATCTGCTTCCTTTGCCTCTGTGCCACCTTTTTCTTCTTTCCACGCATCCAAACAAGGAGGATCCTATAAGGGAGAGAGGGAGCTGCTTCCCAAGCAGGTTTGGAAACAGAGCCAACCCTGTATTTCTAAGTATTTCAGCATGCATCCTTTCTGCAGGGAGATTCTGTTTAACACACCGAGACGAACACTGATAGTGAGCTGGGATCATCTTGAATCTTGTGCGCAAATCAAGTGAGACGGTTTTTGATGGAACGAGCTCAAAAGTTTTTTCTGTTTTGTTTTTTGTAACTCTCCTGTGGCAAGTTTTTGATCTTATCTTTATACATTTCCAAACCGTGTTGCCTCACAAAACAGATAACCTGGCAAAAGAAAGAGACGCTAGCTGCAGACAAAAAGAACGGGCAAAACAGGATAAGAACCAGCAGAAAGATGGGGAATCTATTACCCCGAGGCAGACAGGGACGGTACCAGAAAACCGCTTTACTTGTGAAAACAGTCTGCAAGATCAAAGCAAAGAGCTTCAACATGCTCTGAATCCATCAAGAGTTTTCTGGAGGTTCTCGGCGTCCTCAGCCCACCATGTTTCCCTGAACGACGCTTTGTTTACACGGCAGAGGAAAGGTGCAGAGTCAGGCTGATTCAACACCGAAATATGTGGACAGCTGCACCTTGGTTGGAGAAAAATGAAAAGCTGAAATATATATATATTAAATAAGCAATTTGCAAGGTTCATTGAGCCTGACAGGTGGTTGTGTATTTTCTATATTCCTAATAATGTCTGATTTAAAGGGGAAACCAGAAATGTTTCTTTTTCTTTGTTCTGGATCACTGTGATGGTACATTAACTCTCTGGACACCAGAGCATACTATGGTAACATTACTATTTTCATTGCTTCACTAAGCCAGGAGTTTAACTGCTCTCATGGTAGTTTTTTACTCTTCTTTTTTGTGTGGAACTGTAACTCTTTTAAAGCTCTAAGATGGTGTCCGAATCCAAAAAGCAGATGGTAGAATCACAACGCCCGATGTGCTGTGGTTATTCCCCGTCTTCAAAGGCCTGACAGTCAGTAATCCTTACCCTATTAAAGCAAAAACTCAAAACTAGCTTCCACCGCAGTGCAGATGAAATCATAACATGCTGTTTGTTGTAGTACTGCAGGGATATCACCAGGACACTTCAAAGGACCAAATCTTATCTGTTCTTGTTTGCTTTGGCCTCAGCGTTTGGCTCTTAGCGGGATTCAGACATGAACAGGGGACATGCTGTGGAACCTGTCGAGGGCGGGCTGGCCGCTGGAACGGCTTGGCTTACCAAATTCTTGTTTCCTCTTGAAATGATTCCAGGTTTGATATCGGCAGGAAAGGAGGAGAGCAGGCTAAAAGGAATTAAGGCTACGTTTGCCTCAGTAGCTGTGTTTCTAGTGACCACATAATTGTGTAATTTGACATTTCAAAAAATATTTTGGACCGTATCGAGATTGATTTATTTCGTAAAATTGCAATGGAACCACGTTTTTGCATCACACGAGTCACATGATCAACAAAGTAGTTGGATGATGATAGTGTGGCATGTTTTTTTTATTGACACATTGCGTGAACAAACTTGCTCACGTGTGCTTTTGATTGCATTTCTTGTTTAATGGCAAAACCGCAGTCGTGAAATTGGGATTTTTTGGCATTATCTGAATATTGAGAGTTTTGTGCACATTTGCAATGAAAACGCAGCTGGTGTGATATTTTCTGTGATGACTTAGTCGTAGGAATCTTGTGGTCCATCTAATTATTGCTCAGATAATGCACCAAACAGGTGCATTATCTGCACCACTACAGAAGTAGTAAAGAAGTAGTAAAGTTACTACAGACTTTAACCTGCTACTAAATCGGCAGAACTTTTTTCCAGGGAGAGTTCATGATGATTTTGCGTTGCTTTTTCAATTTCTTACAGATATAAAAGTTGCACAGAACATTTAACCTCCAAGTTGTGGTCTGCAGTTTTGGAACAATATTTCAATAAATCCTGCAGTCTTCCATAATGCTGCTGAAGCGGGACGACTTTTTCCTTCTTTCAATTTAGGGCAAATTACAAAAGGGTTGATTCAAGGGAATGCTTGAATGTTTGATCATTTCTTTAAAATATGTCAAAAAAATAAGTTATTGATCCACTTCCTGTCTCTAAAATCTAATATTCCCGCTTTAAAAAATGTGTTTGACCTCCTGAGTTATTCATTTATCCAAAGAGATGCTTGTTTAAATAGTTCCTACTTGTAGAAAGGAAACGGTGATACTTGAACCGTTACACAGCAGACCAAGAATCACAGTTACCCGACCCTGAGGAACTGTCTGGCATTGTTCCATGTTTCCATCTGTCCTAATCTGCACATACGCGGACTGTTATCCTGCGCATGTAGCCTAATTAGCCACATTCGAACAAAACATGACGTCCAGATAACTGTTGAACTGGTTAGAAACAGCAGATGTTATGGCTGGCCAGAGATCTGTCTGGTTCAAGTCCTCACAGACACACCCAGTCTTCTCACTTACTCTATCACCGCTACTCAATTTGACATGTGGACTGGAAGGGAATAATGCAACTCGCATGAAAAACACTGCACTACTATCAGTGTCCGGTTTTCATGTGAGCAAAAATGGCTCAATACCCAGAGCGGCACAGACCTCTGGGTGCCACAATCAAGTTTTCGTGTCCGTTAAGGTTTTTTTTATTCTGTTTTTAAAGGGCCAGTGTTATGTAAAATCATATTTTTTTTTTAGCTTTATGTCGTTTTATAACGTTATTCCCTCATCAAAAACATCTGGAGTGTATGTTTTTGATTCTTTCATAAAAGGTTTGAGAAATGCTATAAGCTCTCATGACAACCATTCAGCTGTGTAAAATGCTGGGGGGACCTAGCGCCGTCTTCGCAGACGCATAACACCGATATAAAAGTGGTTAAAGGGTCAATTAGAGGAGCGATGTTGTGATGACTTCCTGAAGGCGGAGTTTCAGAAAGAATGAGTTTTTAAAGAGACAGAGGCCCAATTTCAAGACGTTAAATTACAAAGTCAAATTTCTTTCAAGTCATATTTGATATATGCAGCATTTTTATAAGATCAGAAGGTAACATAGTTACTTGATAGTGCTATGTAATGTCACTACCAGCCTGGAAAAATAAAATTAAGGACTTGGACTGTGTTAAACCATCTAAAGAAGTTATCAAACTTAAACTGGATTTAAACAACGAATATGCATAAATATGCATATTTATTGAATAAATATGAAAAGGCTGCACAGTGGCGCAGTTGGTACCTCGCTGTATCCTCACTCCGCGGCCACACTGCAACCTTAATCTACGGATGGTTCTGATTTTATTGCAACACACCCACTTTGAAGTTGACTGGTTTCTCTTAACACGAGACATGCGTCTCCTGTCTTCGGCTGGACGTCCTGCCTGTGAACCCGGTCAGGACCACCTCAGCAGGGTGTCTGCGGGGGTCAGGCTCAGGGTCCGTTTGACAAGCCGTCATGTGTTTGGTAGTAAAAGCGTCCGTCAGACGGCCGACCAGCCGACCCTGAAAGCGTGCGCTCTCGACGTCTGCGAGATACTCTTCCTCGGTAAATGTCAGGTGACAGGAGACTTATCTGTTATGACGGGACGGCCAGCTGAACAAGCAGAGACCTGTCCTCAAGCCTTTTAACCAACACATGTGCGTGTGTAACGTGGCATGGAGTCACATTGAAGGCAGCACTTAAGTAGACCAGAGAATTGTGTATGGCCTTGGCTATTAGAAGAGCCAGTGAGGCCCCCATTTAGATAGATTTATGACTGCAGTCTGGGGGCTGGGCGGGGTGTCCCAGATCTCCAGCCTGTTATCTGTTTTGGAAGAAAATATCTGACATACTTTGGTGGACGCCTGCTGCGCTCTTCCAGTCAAGAGAACATGAGTGAAACCTTGGCGGCTGCAAAAATGCTTTCTGAATGCTGTAAAGTGGAGTGATTTACAAAGAGCTGCAGCTGCTCTCTGGATTAGAAGCAAAGTAGCCGTGCTGCCGAGGTGCTGATAAGTATCGGCTCTCTCTGGAAATCTCACTTTCTTCTGCCAGCTGGATACCTTAATAAAACTTTCAGTGCCTTACAAAGGTATTCTTACCTGAAAAAAATCAAGCTCCTCCACCCCTTCTTAATGCTACTGTTGCAGTGTGAAGAAGTACTCAGCTCCCGGTCAGAAACGACCAATCAGAGCCAAGAGGTTTTATCCACCATCAGCGGTGGCCAAGCTAACTAGCCTTAGCATTCTTGACAGGTTCTGCTGTTGGTAGAGCCAGGGAAGGGTATGAGCAGCATTTACATGAATGATTGACAACGCTAAGACCCTCCCTCAGGCTGTGATTGGTTGTTTCTTAGTGGTGGTGTATTTCTGCAGTTAGCACTGGGAGAAAGCAGAGATTATCTTTTTTATACTGTCAAGACAAATTGATAATTTTAGCAAAAATGTAAAAAACAAAAAAACATATTTTGTTCTATAAAAGTTATACTGCAGCTTTAAACAAAAGCCAAAATACTGCAGCAAAAATAGAACAATGTCATCAGCAACTCTTTTTTTTTTGCATTTTTTGCATGGTCTAGCCATGCAAAAACACATAAAACCAATGTTATGAAAATAAACCAATATTTCATAAAACCAATGTTATGAAAATATGTCGAAATTGTTCTATTTATAACTAACTTTTCTCTGCCCAGACACACACAGAATCTCCGACTTGCCGCAAAGTCAGGTCGACGTCAAAGCAGACGCTACTTAGGGGTGTTGGAGTAAAAGGGGCTGAATGTATTGTGCTAGGATGTAGATACTTAAGGACTGAACTGCACATGGACTTTTCTACCATCCATAGAAGCATTATTTCCATGGTTTTATCTTATTTTCTTGTTCGTTACCATGTTTGTTTCTTTGCTCCTTTCAGCGACCGACATCACGTCTCCAGCTCGATTCCAGTGCCCTCCAAGTCACAGCTGGGTGTGTCCCCCGTCTCAGAAACGGGCTACCCTCACCACAACAGTTCTCCGGACCGAGGCCCGAGGAAGAGGGCGAGCTCGGAGGCCGAGGCACAGCTCAAGTACAAGCCAACGCCTTCCCCAAACAACAAGGCAGCCGCAGGGGAAGAGAGGCCTCCAGCTAACCTGACACCACCTTCACCAGCACCAAAACATGTGTCCTCGTCGCTTGATGCCAGCACGGCCTCGCCTCACCTCAATACACGTGTAGCGGCCAAGAAGGAGGAGGAGGAAGAGGAGGAGGAGAAGGGGGAGCAGGGTGGGCACATGGAGGTAGAGGAGAAAAATAAAACCGCTGGCTTAGAGAGGGAAGCGGATAAACAAAAAGAATCCAAGGAGCAGTCGGCCAGCAGCGCTGGGGCATCCAGTTCCTCCGTAGTGCAGGAAGTTGGAGAGGAAACGGTTTCCAGTAACCATACAGGGGCAATGAACGGCTCCCTGGCAACAGGTCAGGCGCCGTTAGGCCTCGTCCCGGAGCTGCACTGCTCCGTGGAGCAAGCTGAGGAAATCATGGGCACAGAGGCCACAGGGCTGGGGGTGGGGTTGAGCTTAGGGTTGGGGTTGGGGTTAACAGAGGAGGCCCGGCTGGAAGACTACCACTGCATTCCCGTGGACCACGCGGTAGCCGTGGAGTGCGACGAACAGGTGCTGGGCGAGCTGGACGTGGCAGGCTTTGAGGAGTTCAACAGGCGCATCTATGCACTAAACGAGAATATGTCCAGCTTCCGCCGGCCACGCAAGAACTCTGACAAATGAGATTTGGGGGGCGGTGCGGGGTGGGGCAGGAGGCCAGAGGGAGTCTTGGTAAAACTTGCACATCGTCTGAACAGATACAAGGCAGGGAGATGAACTGAAAAGACTGGAGTGTGATTCTGAGCAGCAGCTGGTCTGGATGAACCGATTTGCACTTATTAATGACATTTCCCCCAGAAATCTTTCCAGTTAGAAAAGTCAAATGAAAGTCCTGGGACAGAAAGTGTTTTTGTTTTGATTCCAGCAGCTATACATCTTTAAGAAAAGTGGCCCGAAACAGCTCATCGGGTGTTTTAATTTACTAAGTTTGACATCAGTTTATGAATTCAACAATTACGCGAGACATTACGTGGGACCACTCAGGTGACATTTCCACTCATCTGGTTTTCCAGTAGAGACTCAGAGAAACAGAATCTATTCATTTTCAGTTTGGTTGGCTCTGACTGCTGCCAGTTGGACAATTACAAACTTGACCCAAACTCTTCAGTGTGGAAGTTCCTGCTGTGAGAAGAAGATTAAAAGTTTGCTAGATTTAGTGTCATTGAGGTGTTTAAGATGAAGTCGGGAGAAGCAGATATAAGTTTTGAAAGAAATCTGTTTTCTATGACATGTTGGAGAATGTCGAAACAAATGCAAATATTGTAGGACACTTGAAAAGACAAAGCCAACATGCAAGTAACTTTTTAGCAAGATATAGGAGCTTGTTTTAAGTAATTCCTCAATATTGGTAATAAAAATAAATAAGTACTGACACTAGATCACTTAGACCAAGACATTTTCCAATGTTATAAGTGAATTAATCTGCTGGTGGAAGTAGTCAGTTTTTCATCCACATTAGTGAATTATTTACTTAAAACAAGCTCCTATATCTTGCTGAACAGTTACTTGTTAGTTAGTTTTGATTTATTTTAAGTGTACCAACATATTTGCACTAGAAACTAGACCAAAAATACTTGGTAAGATGTTGTGTTATTGCAGTGTTGGGGTTGACTCAGGCTGCAAGAGAGAGAGAGAGAGCAAGACTTACAGCAGATAATAGGAAGGCTGAGTGTAAAGTACTACTTTTGGAACTCTCTCAGGTCAGGAATAAACCGAGTCATTCTAATGGTGTTTCAAATGTCAGCGCAGAGGATTGGATGTCAGTAGAATGCTTTTTATTATAGAGCTGAGTGTTATTAGCAAGGCAAGCCTTACAAAAACCCGAAATTGGAAATTGACCACAGTCATCTTATCGGTGTATCTTTACTGGCTATTATTATCATTACAACCTCAGTTAAAAATCCATTTTCTACTGCAGGCCAAGAGCAACTTCAGCACATTCTCTTGAAAAGTTTTGTCTTCATTCCCAGCTTACTGTCCCAGCACTTCCACCGCTGACGAACATGATGACTTCCTAGCTTCATTCAGGGTGCATGTCACTGGATGTGTGCAGCAGGGAGCTTTTGGACTCTGATATGAGTGAGTGTCAGACAGTCATCAGCATGCAGACAGTCACACGTATGCAGTTAGGACGCTCCCACCAATGAGCTTTGGACACAGCAGGATTTTTGCTGTTGCACAGTGAGGTGGAAGCTGCGACCGGGTTACCGGTTGCGGAGACATCTCGCCGGTCTCCGCCCGCCGACGGGACACGCACTCTGCACACACTCGGTTTTCCTTCAGGCTTTAAACGTGAATTTCACAGGTGGACAGTGGGACCTCACAGCGAAAGGCAGGGAAACGGTGCAATTGATCATTTCTTTCATCCACCTTTGTGTCTATTCCTTTGTTGTTGTTGATTTATTTTACAAACTCTCCGATAAAGAATTCCATTCTTAACATCCGGTCTGCTGATGTTTACATTCGGTTGATTCAATGTAATTCTGTGTTCTGGAATGTCCCTCTCAGGCTCCTGTCTAACTGTTTTTTTTTAACAAAATCCTGCTGTCTGTGATTGAGTCCTGTGTCTCCCTGTTCTGAATGCTTTCCTGCACTGGTATTCAATTATTGCTTTATTTATGTCTCTACAAAATATATGTGAAATGTAAACCGATGCATAGATTTATTTCCTGATAATATTGAATGTCGCACATGAATATTGTTAACTCCTTAGACTGATATCCGATGTAGGGTGCCGGATTGAATAATCTGCCACGACAAAGATGGACCCGCCGCCTTCAGCTCATGATGAGTTTCAGATCCTGTAAGATGGAGACTGGAAGACGTTGCATTGAGAGAAAAAAAAGGAACAATGTTATATCATTTCCATAAACTGATATACAGTTAAACAAATGTACATATTCTTTTGTATGGAGAATTTTTTTGGTTATTAAAGACTTTCAGTCCAACGGCATGGGTGTATTTAACCCCCCTTTAAGAGTTGTCTGACTGGATTTGTATAAGTAAGTGTGTGTGGGTGTGTGTGTGTGTGCGTTTGTTTCTAATACCTTGTGGGGACCATTTTCCTGACATATACTACGTTGTGGGGACCAACTGCTACTTGTGGGGACCGAAGCCTGGTCCCCACAAGGGGAAACGCTGTTTTTGGGTCA